>SZWC01006653.1:86934-118100 GCA_023375785.1 Penium margaritaceum
TCTACACCACTGCAAATCACACACTGTCACTCTACACCACTGCAAATCACACACTGTCACTCTACACCACTGCAAATCACACACTGTCACTCTACACCACTGCAAATCACACACTGTCACTCTACACCACTGCACATCACACGCTGCCATTCTACACCACCGTGCACATCACACGCTGCCATTCTCCACCACTGTGCACATCACACGCTACCATTCTACACCACTGCAAATCACACACTGTCACTCTACACCACTGCAAATCACACACAGTCATTCTACACCACTGCAAATCACACACTGTCACTCTACACCACTGCAAATCACACACTGTCACTCTACACCACTTCAAATAACACACTGTCACTCTACACCACTGCAAATCACACACTGTCACTCTACACCACTGCAAAACCCACACTGTCACTCTACACCACTGCAAAGCCCACACTGTCACTCGACACCACTGCAAATCACACACTGTCACTCTACACCACTGCAAATCACACACTGTCACTCTACACCACTACAAATCACACAGTGTCACTCTACACCACTGCACATCACACGCTGCCATTCTACACCACTGCACATCACACGCTGCCATTCTACACCACCGTGCACATCACACGCTGCCATTCTCTACCACTGTGCACATCACACGCTGCCATTCTACACCACTGCAAATCACACACTGTCACTCTACACCACTTCAAATCACACACTGTCACTCTACACCACTGCAAAACCCACACTGTCACTCTACACCACTGCAAAACCCACACTGTCACTCTACACCACTGCAAAACCCACACTGTCACTCGACACCACTGCAAATCACACACTGTCACTCTACACCACTGCAAAACCCACACTGTCACTCTACACCACTGCAAATCACACACTGTCACTCTACACCACTGCACATCACACGCTGCCATTCTACACCACTGCACATCACACGCTGCCATTCTACACCACCGTGCACATCACACGCTGCCATTCTCCACCACTGTGCACATCACACGCTGCCATTCTACACCACTGCAAATCACACACTGTCACTCTACACCACTGCAAATCACACACAGTCATTCTACACCACTGCAAATCACACACTGTCACTCTACACCACTGCAAATCACGCACTGTCACTCTACACCACTGCACATCACACGCTGCCATTCTACACCACCGTGCACATCACACGCTGCCATTCTCCACCACTGTGCACATCACAGGCTGCCATTCTACACCACTGCAAATCACATGCTGTCACTCTGAACCACTGTGCAAATCACATGCTGCCACTCTGCGCTACCGTGCACGAGATATGCCCCTCTGTGCACTGACGTGCACGATGCTGCCGACTATTGATACAGCCACTTAACACCATCATGCCTGACTGGGGCCTACCCTACACACCCTGCCACGTCGCGCCACCATGTACGACAGTGTGGCACTTCGCCCCATCGGGCATAAACATGGTTAGTTTTTTGCTGCCTACAGCTCTGATAGGTATGTTTCTCGACTGGTGCTTGCTCATTCACATGGGACCTTCCAGTTTTGGACAAATTAGTGGGGTGGCTCGTGGGCTCTTTTCATTGCGCCTGACATGCTGTTCCATTTTGTCTGATGGCTGATTGCTCTTCCGACGCGACTGAGGGCAGGTTGGTCTCCCTACGTTTCAGAGGGCTGATTGCTCTCAGCCCCAACATCCCTATACTCCCGCATTCTTGTTTTCCCACCGTACATTGTTTCGCTCATGTTTGTCCCCTCGTAGTTTTTCTTGTGTGTTGCTCTCACAGGTTTGGGTCGCTCGTGGTGGGGTGGATTGCGGGTTCGTTCATCGTGCCCTTCATACCTGACCTGTTGTTTCCCGTCGGCTTCTGGAGCCTTGAGCTCGGCACCGCTCTCGTAGCCTACGTCTTTTTGTGGTTTGCCACCACCTTCCTCAAGTAGACTGCTTTGCAGGCTAGAAATGGAACGGCATTCTCTTCATCGTTTCACAAAGAAGCTGAGATAGTTATGCCTCGTAACACACGCTTTGTGGTTCGGCACAATGTTCTCCAAGTTAAGTTCTTTCCTTGCATCTACAGTATTGGAAGGGAGGGACATCATCACTGTTGCACTTATGGATTGGTAGCAGTGCACAAGACAGTGCTGTGGTTTCACAACTGTTTGCCACGCAGTATGGCCTCATATCGGCTTGCGTTGCCATGTGGTTTCGGTTTGGCTCGCAATGATATGTGGGTTTACACACAATGGCTCTTTGCTCTGTACACGTACTTTGCCCAAGCCTGCTCCTTCGGGCTGGTATCAGATATGTGTGTCCTCTTTGTTCACAAATGCACCTATGGATCTCTAGTAAGAAATTGCTAGGAAGCTTCTTAGCCTTATAGCTCGCATGGTGACACTATCAAGGCATCTGGTGCACTTTTCAACAAGCAAGTGCAAGGAACCCTTGATGTTCCTTAACCCTTGCTGTTCCTTAACAGCAAGGGTGAAACTAGGAAGACGCATAAAGTCTCCGAGAAAACTTGCTAGGAAGCTTCCTAACCTTGCTGCTGTTGATGTGGCAACACTGTCCAGACAGCTTGCGCACTAGCAAGCAAGCAGGTGCAAGAAACAGCAAGGATCAGGCTAGGGAGACGCGCAAAGTCTCATAAGCTCCAATAGCTTAGTAATGCAAAGAGGGTTGACAACTGACAAGCACACAGCATAAATACCTGTCCCGGCACACGGCGGGTGACGCATGCGGCAGTGTCAGTTTGTCCTAAAACCGGCTCAAAACCACTGTTTTGGTCGAAACTCTGCGCACAGGCATCAAAACGCAACACCGTCTGAACGTAGAGAGGCAGAATCTCGAGCCGGACGCTACAAGTGGTCACACGCTCAAGTCCGGCATCGATCGGTGGAAGGACAATGTAAAACATGCAAATCGGGCTCGAGAGCCAGTCCACTGAGAAAACTCTAGCGTCTACAGAAAAACTGCAGAGCACCCTAGCAAGCACCCGGGACGTCGTGGCAGCCGTCTGGCAGCTGCTCGTGGATGGAACCACCAACCGTCAGTGCTCCGGCGCCAGCTGGGCCCGCATCAGGGATCTGCACGAGCATGGACACGGCCGAGTGGTCACAGTAAGTTGTACAAATGGACGGAAAGAACTCACATCACAACACTTCCCCATAACCCGATGTACGCATGTCCATACACGTGCAGAACTGACACAGGTGCACAGCAAGATGCTCAACAGTCCATGCTCACACACCCCACTCTCAGCCACTCTCAGGCAAGGGGCGTAGCCTGGCAGAACGAATGGCCACCATGAACTTTCCACGCGCAACTGCCTTGGTCAAGAAGTCAGCCCGCTGCATGTCCGTGTCGACCCAGATGATGGAGATCACCTGTCGCTCCACAAGATCACGCACAAAGTGATGCTCAACAGCAATGTGCTTTGTGCGTGCATGAAACACACTAGACTTCTCTGCAATGGCACGAGCACTCTGGTTGTCACAGCGCAGAAGGATGCAACTCACGAAATAGACGCAGTAGCCACACCGCCTCAGCAGCCCCAGCCCCCAAAGCAACATACTCAGCCTCTGATGAGCTACGTGCGATACAACCCTGCTTGCCACTACGCCACGACACAGCGGTGCCACCAAGCAGGAACACGTAGCCTGCCCGACTGCGCCCATCACAACTCCACGCCCAGTCACTGTCTGTGTAGCCGTCGACTACCACCGAACACTGTCGTCCAAAGCAGAGTCCGAGGCTCGGTGTGGACACCACGTACCGCACCACTCGCACAGCCGCATGAAGGGCTCTCGCCCGAGGACACTGTGAAAACTGTGTAAGGAGATTGACTGCAAAGGCAATGTCGGGCCGTGTGGTAGTGGCCAAGTACATCAAGGAGCCAATCAGGCGCAAGTACAGGGTCACGTCCATTGTCTCCCCTAGGTCTGTGGGATCATCCACCTTCAGAGCATCCTGCCCGTCAGGTGTGATGGGGGTGGAGGCTGTAGGAACTGCACCCAGAAGGTCAGCAAACCGCTTCCCGACAACGTGGGCGTAACGTGCCTGATGCAACAAGAGTATCCGTCGCTGACGATCACGCACGATCTCCATCCCGAGAAACACAGCTGCAGGACCAAGGTCCTTCATCCTGTAGGCAACCTGGAGAACTGCCTTGGCCTCCTTCACGGCCTCCATAGAAGGAGACGCAATCAGGAGGTCATCCACTTAGACTAGGATGGCGGTGAAGCTCTCAGCTGTCCGTCTGAGAAAGAGGGACGGGTCAGTGTCACTCTGTACGTGTCAGGCACGTGTCAGTGTACCAGTGATCTCCAAGTTCCAGCACCTGGGTGACTGCTTCAAGCCGTACAAGGCCTTGCGCAAGCGCCAGACCTTGATACCGACCTCGAATCCAGGTGGCTGAACCATGTAGATCTCCTCCTCTAAGGTGCCATGGAGGAACGCGTTGTTCACGTCCATCTGGTGTAGCTCCCAGTTGTGGTGAGCAACAACCCCAAACAGAGCGCGAGCAGTGGTCTTGCGGCCAACGGGTGGAAAGGTGTCAGTAAAATCCACTCCCTCAACTTGCGAGAACCCCTTGGCCGTCAAGCGAGCCTTGTAGAGATCCAGTGTGCCATCAGGCTTCACCTTCTTGCGAAACACACACTTGGCCTGTACAGCCTTCCGCCCAGGCGAGAGGTCGACAAGCTCATAGATACCGTGCTTACGGATGGCTCTCAACTCATCCTCACAAGCAACACGCCACAAGTCTGCATCGTGAGCTGAGAGTGCCTCCTTCAACATGCCTGCATCAGGCATCGTCGAGGGAGTGCTCCGGGTGGCTAAGACACACGCCTCCGGACTCGGTCTGACCACGACAAGGTCGGCTGCGGCATCGCAAGCGACCAAGAACTCTCAAGAGACCAACTCGTGGCCAACAGGACATGCTGGGTGCACCTCAGTGTAGTCTGCCTAGACACTCAAGCCAAGGGCCTTCCTGCCAGGCTCGCCACTCTGACGACTACGAGTCGGGCGTTTGGCCGCAGAGTCAGTAGTCCGCTGAGCCCTAGAGGCCAATGGTCGAAGGCGACCATCATGCTCGCGGGAGTAGCCCGATGCAGTGCTCACCTCAGGCTGTGGGGAAGGCTGCTGAGCCAGACCCGTAGGGGACATGGGTGCATGCATGGGAGTGGGTGTGACGGAGGGGACTGACACTGGTACGGGATCAGGTGTGCCAAAGCGGACCGACACTGGTATGAGATCGGGTGTGTCAAAGGGGACCGACACTGATACGAGATCGGGTGTGCTAGAGTGGTCTGACACCGGCACGGGATCAGCTGTGGCACAAGGGACTGACACGGGCACGAGATCGGGTGCACCAGAGGGGTCTGACACTGGCACGAGATCAGGTATGCCAGAGGGTACTGATGAGGCTACTGGACCCACAGCCACGATGGCCAGATCGTCAGCAGCCGGAGACCGGACCACAGGTGAGGAGGCCCGGCCGGACCCATCCGTAGGTCTAGACTCCCCCATCCACCGGGAGGCCACACAAGTAGGAACGTGGTTAGCGGCCAGCGACAGAATGCTAGACAAGTCGCGGTAGGTGAGAGCCTCAAAGAAGAGAGCATCTCGAGACTCGACAATGCGATGGCGAGCAGGGTCCCCAAAACGCCAGGCCTTTGACTACGAGGAGATGCCGAGGAAGGTGCACATGCGTCCCCGAGGTGAGACCTTAGACCCCTGCTGGTCCTCGGTATACCAGACACAAGCGAGGGACCCCCAAACACGAGCAAGACGGAGATCAGCAGGATGGCCGAACCACAACTCGTACGGTGTGACATGGTCTGGAAGTGGACCATGCGGTAAGCGGTTCCGGACCCACGTGATGTAGGAGAAGCCCTCAAAGGCAAAGGACTCCGGTAGACCGCACTCAGACCGCATAGCGTAAACCGCATCCTCCATGGTGCGGTTCCAACGCTCAGACACATCGTTCTTCTGTGGTGTAGCAGGGGCAGAAAGTTGGTTAAAGATACCGTGCTCGGCAAAGTAGGCATCCACCTCGCCAAAGAACTTGCCACCACAATCCGAGCGGAATGTGTGCAGGGTGTGATGAGACTGACGCTCAGCTATCACAAGCCACATGCGGACCGCCAATGCCGCATCGCTCTTGTGGCGGAGGCTGTAGACCCACCGCATCCAGGTGAATTCATCAGTCAGGGTGAGAACATATCGACCCCGATCACAGAGAGACTCGACTAGGAGAGGACCGAGAAGGTCCGAGTGGACCAACTCTAGTCGGCGCAGTGCTTGGGAGGAGGAGTCAGGGTAAGAGCAGCGATGCATCTTACCCAGGGCGCAAAAATGACAGTTGGCCTTTGGCGGCTTCTTAAAAGAAGTTGCGTCAAGACCGAGGGCTGGCTGAGTGCAAATGACCTTGGACACAGTGTCCGAGCTCACATGGCAGAGGCGACGATGTAACAAGCGCCGATGCTCAGGGGAGAGAACACCAGTGAAAAACACTCACCCAGAGGAGAGGGGTGGAGAAGAGACAGAGGGAGTGCAACGAGACACATGATACAGATCATCAACAACAGAGGCACAAAGCACGATGGCGCATGTGTCAAGAGCAGTCACTGTGGCAGAGTCAGCAGAGTGCTCAACAGTGAGACCCATCCTGGTGCACGCACGAACAGAGTGCAGGCTGAGCTCAAGAGCAGGGACAAAGAGCACATCAGAAATGTACAAGGGGCCAGACGGACCATCAAACCGCACAACTCCAACTCCCTGCACAGGCAACAACTGACCAGACCCTGTGCAAACAGATCGAACAGACGCAACGGGACCGAGCACAACGAAGTCACTATGACGACAGGTCATGTGATGGGTGGCCCCAGAGTCAATGATCCAGGTACCACCCGGCTCACGACCAGTCGTCGACACTGAGCAATGTGCCACAGAACACTCTGCCTCTGCTAGACGCTCAGCAGAGGACTCGGGACAACGATGAACAACACGGATCTGTGACTCATCAAGCCAGTCGGTACTGTCAGGTCCATCCTCATCGCTAGCCAACATAGCTCCACCACAAGCATCATCACGAGAAACAGACGCAGTAAGACAAGTTGTGTCGAGACCACTCGGCTGTGACAACATACTCGCACCTCCCTGAGTACGAAGGGCCAGTAGCTGACGAAGCTCCGCGATCGTGCAATACCGAGTGTCCATATCACCGCTGCCGCATGATGAAATGGATGCGTCTGCTGCAGTCGTGGTCGCAACGCGCCCAGTCCGTGTGTCACTCAAAGAAATCAGCTGCGTGTGTGCCGCCTGAAGGCCGCGCATGATCCGAGTCCAATCAAGGGGCTGCTCACACTCCGTGTAGCGGTGAGCGCCTCCACAGTTGTAGCAGTGGACAGAATGTCCACTGCCACTGCTCGTCGGCTACTGTTGCTCTTGTCCCTTCCCACGTCGCCTCTTCCCCTTCTTCCCCTCTACTGCCGTTCCAACGCCCTGAGTGTGGCCGCTCGGGGTAGAGGAAGAGGAGGAGGAAGCGGTGGAGGTGGGACTGGTGAGCAGGGACAGAGGCGTAGGAGTGGTCGCAGTTACTGCTGCAACAAGTGGACTCTGCTGATGAGCGATGGCAGCCTCATGAGGCGATGTGGCCTGGATGAAGTAGCGATGGGCCCAAGGAAGCAGCTGTAGTGACTCTCACAACTCAAAGAGAGCCACACGATTGAAGCCCGTAAAGAGCTTCACGTGGTCCAAATGCGTCCCCATCATGATGGTGTTGAGTGTCCACAACTGCGTCCCGCCACCGGTCCCAAGGCGCGTGTAAAGGCACATCGCGCGCCTCCAGTAGTCAGCTGCAAGCTCCGTGGGACCCTGATGGAGGGAGTGAAACTCACGTAGTCGGGCCGCCCTCGTGGCATGGGTCTCTGCAGCGAGAAGTGTGAAGGCCAGCTGCCAGCCTTGATGCGGATCTGCTCCAGTCCCGGTCCCGGTCTCACCGAGAAAGGGTCAAAAGTCGACCACAGTCTCCCGCGGCATGGCGTAGAGGAGATCCTCCATCGCTCTCGCTACTGTCTAGACCTAGTGAGCGTCGCGGGTCTAGTACTGGCTGTGGTAGTAGGGCCAGACACCCTCATAATCGGCCCACATCTGAAACAAGGTCTCCCATCATTCGAAGCCCTCATTACTATCGTAACGAGGTGGAAGTGTCTCAAAGTCCTTCGGTCGCCGCTCTGTAAGGGAGGGCAACCTCAGGCTCGGGAGAAGGTGGACGGGGTATAGGGAGCCCACCGGTGAGAGAAACGCCACCAAAGGTGAACACTGCTGAATGATGTGGCTGATCGTGATGGGGAGAAGGTGGCGGAGTGGGAGGATGTGATCCCAAATGTAGCTCACGGATGTGCTCCTCAAGCACATGAATCTCGTGCTCGCATGAGTCATCCTCAATCTCCTCCTTATCCCAGGTGTCCACCTGTGATGAGTGATGCTGAGGCCGGGGCACTATGTAGGGTGTAGACTACTGGGCAGATGGTGCAGCTCCAGTAGATCCTCCAGGTGGCTGCTCTGAAGCTATTGAACGACCCCGCAGTAACTATGTGATCTCCTGCAACGCGTCGGACTGCCTCTGCTACTGCCGGCGCATCTCGTCCTGCGACCAACGAAGCTCGTCAATCATGCGGGACTGCGACTGCGGACTCATAAAGCCCGAAGAGGAGGAAGAGGGGTCAACGAGTCCTTTGTTGTTGTCACGGACCGACACCATCTCAATGCTCAGTATAGGGCCGGACGTAAAAAATACTCCAAACAAGAAACTGACAGCGTTTCTCGATGATTTGAAACGTCTTTAAAAAATTGACGTTTTGATCCCATAATTGCTTACGTCAGCAAAGTCTATGATGATTTCAGCATTTTTCACACTAGCGAAAAAAACGCTATCGCTTTTTTTGCTAGTGTTTTTTACGCCAACGATTTTTATAAGGTCACGCGAGCCCCGCATGACCGGTGGGGGTGACCTCGTAACCCCCTGCTTGCGGTTGCGCAGGAGCTATGCAAGCCTACGCAATGCCACGCACGCCTGCGCAGCTCCATAGCACTGCTATGCAGCAGCAGTGCTGCGCAAGCTCGCCGCTGCTACTGCGATGGATCTGCTGCTACGTTGCTATTGCCGCTGCCGCTGCTGCAATGCTGCTACTGTCGTTGTTACTATTGTTGCTGTAGCAGTTGCAAAGCTGCTACTACACTGCTGCTACTTTGCTACTACTACTACTGTGTTGCTGGTGCTTCTCGCGGCTGCTCATGCCGTCGCAGTTGCAAGCTACTGCCGCCGCTGCGCGCTGCCATTGCTCGCAGCCGCCGTCGCAAGCTGCTGCTGCGAGCTGCTACTCCTTTTTTTTGTGTATACAGGCTGGCAGCCAAACACGGCTGCTGCTGCCACCCGGTGCTACTGCTGTTGGCCGGAGTGGCTGCTCGATCTCGTCACTGACGCAACTCCACTTGCCACAGTGGTGGCGATTGCGTGGTGACATCGATGCTGCTAACGTCCGCTGCGACGGGTCCCAGAATGTGGCGGCGGCGGTGACTCTCACTGCTGCTGCCTATGCTGCGTCTCTGTGGCGCAGCTCAGCAAGAGGGGTCTCGCTGCTCTGATTCCAAGGAAAATTGCTAGGAAGCTTCCTAACCTTGCTGCTACTGATGGGGTGACACTGTCCAATCAGCTAGCGCACCAGGAAGCAAGCAGGTGCAAGAAACAACAAGGATCAGGCTAGGGAGACGCGCAAAGTCTCATAAGCTCCACTAGCTAAGTAGTCCAGAGAGGGTTGACAACTCACAAGCATACAGCATAAATACCTTCCGCGGCACACGGCGGGTGACGCACGCGGCAGTGTCAATTTGTCCTAAAACCGGCTCAAAACCACTGATTTGGCCGCAACTCTGCGCACAGGCATCCAAACGCAACACCGTCTGAACCTAGAGATGCAAAATCTGGAGCCGGACGCTACAACTGGTCACACGCACAAGTCCGGCATCGGTCGGTGGAAGGACAATGCAAAACATGCAAATCCAGCTTGAGAGCCAGTCCACGGAGAAAAGTCTAGCGTCTGTAGAAAAACTGCAGAGCACCCGAGGAAGCAATCGCGGACGTCGTGGCAGCCGTCTGGCAGCTGCTGGTGGATGGAACCACCAACCGTAAGTGCTTCGGCGCCAGCTAGGCCCGCATCAGGGATCTGCACGAGCATGGACACATCCGAGTGGTCACAGTAAGCTGTACAAATGGACGGAAATAAGTCACATCACAACACTTCGAACCTCCTAAATTATAACATGGCAAAGAGGAATGCCAACTGACAATCACACGGCATAAATGCCTATTGCGGCGCATGGCGGTTAACACATGCGGAGGTGTCTGTTGTTGAAGTTTGTTGGCCACTCATCTCTACATACCCTCTTGTGTTTCTTCATGGCACACACATGGACAGATTGAAGGACAATGGCCTCACCTTGGGAGACACAATATGAGCGCGCCATTGTTGGAGCCTTTTGGCGTCATGAAGCAGCTGACCTACCCAGGAGTGCCCTCTAGCACATGCATGGCCATTGCTTGACTGTCTCTCATTGATGCAGTAGATGCTAGGGTTTGTGCGTTCTCACTGCCATTCCCTGCATCATTTGCCTTTTAGTGTTTTGTGGGAGCTTCATATTATCTCGGTGCTCATCCTTAGGGGGCCACCATGTCAGTCGTTGGCGGAGCATTGATGAGAAGCCGCCTTCGGTTGAAGTATCGAGTGGTTGGGCTCGACCCCCGAGTGGCGGTGCGTGCTCGTTCGAGCAAGCTGCTCGGTGTGGGTACGTGCTCATCGGTCTCTTACACTCTCGCTTCCCCTTCAACTAGTTGGTTTATGGCATGTTGTGACCTCGGGCCTCGCTGCATGCTCCACCCTCACTGTCGCAGGTGACTGAGCATGGAGACCAGCTTCAGTTGACGAATGATTGTGGTGGAGGACCAGTAGTTGCAAGGACCAAGTGATGGAGGGACATTGCTTTTGGTTGTGCCATGTTCTGTGCCAGCCGGGTTCACTCCACGGCTTACTCTTGTGTGGCTTGTGTGGCATGAATTATGCTCAAATTTTACAATGGGGTGTGTGCAATGTTCGAGCCCAAGGGAGGGGATAAACCGAGAGTGAGATCGAGCTCGTCGCTCACTCGCTCTCGGCTCCTCTCCCGTCACCTAAGACCTCGTGTGGCTGTGACTCGTTCTTTACTACTTGTCACTTTGACTTCACCCCTGGCTTCTTCACGCTGAATGGCTTGTTCTAAGGCCATTCATGGGTACTCCCACTAACACTCCACTCGTCCTTAGACCGCTCTTTGTTGTCTACTTGTATCAGAGCATGTGGGAAGAGAAGCTCTAGCGTAGGAAGGAGCGTCGCCGCTCCAAAGTCTTTGGGACCGCCGTCGGACTCTCCACGGCCCGCTTCCGCCTTCGCCACAACCCTCTTGCGGCTCTCGCTCTCCCTCCAGCCCTGTCCATCTGAGGGCGACAACTTCATGCTGCGGCCGATAGCGTTTGGATAGGTTTCGACGTGCATTTCTACTCGGCGGGCTGTCTCATGCCCGCTGATCAGCACACTGCTTGCATGCACATGATCGACCGTCAGCAGCAGTAGGGCCCCTTCACACTGCAGCCGTCGTCGTCTTCTCCATCCCTGCAGTGACTGTGGCAACCGACGGCCTTGTGACATTCCGCGGCAAAGTGCAGCCACGCCGCCACTAGACGCCACGTTGGCTGTTGAAGTCACGCTGTCGCAGCACAAGGACTTCGCCTCTGTCCCAGCCGACGCTACAAGCAAGGAGCGGCGGGCACCACACCGGGAACGCTGCCGACATCGCACCGGCGTCGGCTCCGCTGTGTCAGACTCATTAGTATTGCCTCGGCAGACTCCGGTAAGCTCTCCTCCCCTTCTCGCTCATCACGGACCTGGGGGGATTGACCTTGTTGCTGTGGAAATTTCCACAGTCAACTTTCACACCGCGCTCCGCCGCGACTCCGTTTACTTGGCGCACGTCCTCATCCGCACGTCAGTCGTCGTCATCGACGCGGCCGCAGCAGCAGCAACAACCTCTGCCGCTGCAGCTCAAGCAGCACGTGCTCCTGCGGCCACGTCGGCCGGTCATGCAACAGAAGCCTACACTGAGGTTGCCATTGTAAGTGGGTCCGTTGCCGCAGCTGTCGTTGACATCGGCACTCAAGTCTGAGCTGCCGCGTCCGCCTTTGCCTCTTCTCTCTCCTCTGTTGCATCTGCCTCAGCAACCGCCGCCATAGCCGTTCGCGCCTCAACGTCAGCAGCAGCCACGTCAGCCACATCTTCATCCTCAGCGTCCGTCTGCCTCGTGACAACACCTGTTTCCGTTTGTGCTGTCCTTGCCACTCTAGGGGCAGCAGCTGTGACTTGTATCCTGCTCTTCTTCGTCTCAACTGTCGAAGGAGTGTCCAGCCTTGCAGCCGCTATGGCTGCCACCGTCCCTCCTCTTCTTGCCTTTCTTCGCCCTCCTCCCTCCTCTTGAGGGTTTCCTGTGCATGCTCTGCCTTTCCTCTCTGTCTCCTCCCTCTGTTCCGTGCTGGCCTGGGGTTGCGGTTGTCTGCAGCACTACCTCCATGTGCTTAAAGCACCGGTCAGTGTTTCCATGCCCACTGGGGCGGGGGAAACTCTACCAAAACTTTTCGGTGGAGTCCCTTCTTTGTCACCATGCCTGGTGACGAAGATTCGGTCATAGCTGACCTGCAACGTCAGCTTAACCGAGCTCTTGAGGCCCAGCACGAAGCTGAGGACCGTCTCAAACTCGCTGAAGACAATCGTGCAGCATTTGCTGACGAAGTCGCTGCACTTGTGCTGAAGCGTCTACCCGCCGCATCCGTTGTCTTGCCTGCCGGCTCCACTGCTGGCACCGCCGCTAGTGCACCCTCTGCCTCCTCCTCTACTTCTCAGTCCTCTGCCGCCGTTGCATCTGCTGCTGTCGCATCCCACCAATATGACTTCTTCCCCCAGTTCTCGCCTTCTCCTCGTGGGAAGTGCGCTTCAACGCCTGGGCTCAGGGGGAACGCCTCTGGGAGTATTACTCTCCCCCTGACCCCTCCTCTTTTTTCACTCCTCTCCCTGCCGAAGCTGCTCGCGCTGTCCGCGCCCTCATCCCCGCCGCACCTGAGAACCTGGTTGACGATGTCGGCACTTTCAACGTTGATCCTGCCGTTGGGCGCCGAGCACATCCTGTTGGCGAGTATGCCATGATGCGTTGCCGCACCACCTTCACTGGTTCGGCTGCACAGAGTGCCCTCACAGTCAAATTCAACACCCTTCTCATGCAAGCCGATGAGTCCGTGGACGCCTACTAAGCACGAGGGCTCAAGATCCTCTGCGAACTCGGGCTCGATGCTGCCCCTAGTCAACTGTCTGTCGTCCTCACCATGGTCAATGGGCTCATTCCTGAGCTCTTCGATCTTCTGCGTGATGTCACCCCTGTTGAGCTACAACGCCTTGCCTCCCTGCTTGTTCCACCCCGGTCCCCTCCTGGCGTAGGAGCCCTTTGGGACTTCACTGCTAAGTGACTTGCTGCTTGGTGGACCAACCTGCAAAACAAACGTCTGCATCGTTCCGTTGTGACGGGGGTTGCCGCCATCACCACGGCATCTGTACCCTCCACGGCCTCGACGTCGTCTCCTCCTTCTACCTCATCTCCGAACACCACCGCCTCCGCTCTTGCTTCCTAGGAACGCAGTCGCGGTAAGGGCAAGGGCAAAGGCAAGGGTAAGGACAAGCCCTCTATCTCCTCTGCTCGTGCCCCTGGCGTTGTCGTCTGTTGAAACTGCAGATCCGACGAGCACTCTGCCCGGGCCTGTCCTGCTCCACCAGATGACCTTCGCCTCACTCGGGCCATGCACGCTCATCAGGCTCGCACCTCCAGCACACCTCCGTCATCCGGCTCTGGCTCCAGCACCTCCTCATATGCGTCATCCGCCTCTTCCTGTCGCGCCTACTCCACTTTCGCCGTTCCTTCAACTCCGCCACCGGTTCCATACCTGTGGGGCTAGCCGCCACCCTACGGTGCCCCGGTTTACGTCGGGCCCCATTCCACTGGCTACACCGCTCCACCGTGGTTCCCGTCGTCGTCGGGGGGGTCGGCCCCGCCCCTTGCCCCTTCGGTCACTGGGAAGAGCGAGCGTCATCTGGAATAGTCCGTTCTTCATCTCCTTCGCCTTCGCGATCAGAGAGGTGAGAGTGGTGCATCTTTGGCCAGAGGTCATGTTTGTTAGACTGATGCCATCCTTTGTGGTGACTCCCCCGGTCATGTTCTTGGGTCCTCGTGCGCGTCCGTACCCTGGATTGAGCATTGGATGTCTGTTGTCCTGGCCCACGATCTTGTTGCCTGTGACCTATCCTCCCTTTCGTCGTTCCCTGTCAGCACTGTGGCAACTTGTGGTGTCCTCCTCCCAGTGCGTGCGTCGGGTGGTTTCTGGATCCTAGATTCCGGAGCCACCCATCACATGTTGTCTGCTCGTCGTCTGTCTCGTTAGGTTCGGCCGGTTCGGTCCGTTTCGTGGATACTGGGTCCGGTCATCTTCTTCCTGTTCAGGGCGTCAGTGTTGTTAGTTTTGTCAGCCCCGGTGGTGCACTGTTCCTGCCTGACGTGCTCTATGTCCCCTCCTTGGAACTTAGCTTGCTGCTGGTTCCGTCCCTCGACGATGAAGGGATGGCCTTCTCTGCTAGTCGTAGTGTTGGCACTGTTTGTCTGCGCTCCACTGGCTGCATTGTCTTGCGTGGTGTGAAGAGCGACAAGCTGTACCGCGTGCCGCTCCTGCTCTCGTCTACACATGTCATTGGTACTGCACTTGCTCATGTCGCACCCTCCCTCTCGCCCGACCATGTTAGCCTACTGCATCGTCGCCTCGCTCACGTGTATACTGATGCTATCACCAGCATGCTGCGCTTGCAGCCTGCCCTAGGGCTCTCACCCTCATCCTTTCCGTCCCCTTGCCCTACCTCCTACTTGGAATGTGCCCAAGGTAAGATACACCGTACTCCCTTTTCTGCTTCCGACTCCCGCTCATCCCACCCCCTTGACCGTGTGCATGCTAATGTCATGGGCCCCCTGCCCGATAACTTCCTTGGTGACGTTGGCCGCTATGTGCTTTGCCTCGCTGATGAATTTTCGCGTCACCGCTGGGTCTTTGCTCTTTGTCAGAAGAGTGACGTCCACTGTGTCCTCGTCACATGGCTTCCTCAGGCTGAGCGTGCGTGCCAGCGTTCCCTCCGTGTATTTCGTAGTGATTGCGGTGGTGAGTTTTTCGGCCCCACCGCCCGTTTCCTTGAGTCCAAGGGGGTGTGTCTGGAGACGTCGGCTCCATACACACCCCAGCAAAATGGTGTCTGTGAGCGTTGGAACCGCACCCTCGCCGATGGGGTTCGCACCCTCCTCGTTGAGTCCGGTCTTCTGCCTCTCTTTGCTTTCGAGGCTATGTGTTACATGACTTGGGTCTGGAACCTGGTTCCTCATGGCCCGCTTCCTCGCACTCTCACGCCTTTTGAACGTTGGTCTTGCGCACGCGCCGACCTTTGCATGGCCCGCGTGTGGGGCATCATTGCCCCCGTCTGGTTGCCTGATGACCTTCGCGACGACAAGCTTGCCCTGTGTGCTCGTCTGTGTCCCTTCTTTGGTGTCTCATCTCATTCAAATGCATGGCGGTTCTAAGACTCTGTGCGTCATCGTGTCGTTGAATCTCGCGACACGTTATTTTTCAAGTCTGTCTTTCTTCGTGACCTCAACAGTCTACCTCCTGCTGACTCCCTTCTCCCGCTCTCTCGGCTGGAGGGGGGCAGTCGGGCCTGGTCCCTTTGCCGGCCCTACGGTTGCACTGCAGCAACCTGCAGCCTCCGTCCCTGGTCCGTCATCTAGCTCGCCCAGCACGTCACCCCCGGGTTTGTCGCCAGACTCATCCAGCACGTCATCCCCTTGTCTGTCGTCTGGTTCGTCCAGCACTTCATCCCCTGGTCCGTCTTCTGGCGCGCCCAGCACGTCATCCCCTGGTCCGTCGTCTGGCCCGTCCACGACCTCAACCCCCCCTGGATTGTCAGCCTCGCCAGGGTCTGTCTCCCCTGTCCGTTCCTCCTCCACCCCGGACCCTACTCCATCGCCTGCCCCTGTCAGTGGCAGACAGCTCACCGACCTTGTCCAAGTCTCGTCGTTTGTTTGCGATGGACGCCTTTGCGCTCTACCTGACCGCTCTGCCCCCTCCACGTCCTCTACTCACTCGGCGCAGGACCCTGTTGCCCCCACTGGCCTTGATGCTCTCGGCTTGGCCACTGGTATTGTCCACCCGAGCTCTGCCCTGGACTTTGCTCTTCTCGTTGCCGAGCATGCAACAGCCCTGGCTATTGTATCCTCCGGTGTTGTCGCTGAGTGTCACGCCACATCCGGTGCTGCTTCTCTTGCTCTTGAACCGACCACGGCTCGTAAGGCTCACATGGCCTATTATGCCCATCACTAGGAAGCTGCCATGCAAGCGGAGCTGAAGGCGCTGGATGACCATGGCGTTTAGGAGCTTGTGGACCTACCACCAGGGCGCAAATCCATTGACGCTCGATGGGTTTTTTGGCGCAAGTACAAGCTCGACGGCACTCTTGACAGGTACAAGGCGCGCCTGACCGCGAAGGGTTTCTCCCAAGTACCGGGAGTTGACTTTGACGAGACCTTTGCACCAGTTGGAAGGCTCACCACAATGCGCTCGTTGCTGAGCCTTGCTGCTCAGCATGACTGGATACTTGAACAGATGGGCGTGAACAACGCTTTCCTACAACGTCAGCTCGACGAAGAGATCTATATGATCCAGCACCCTGGCTTCTCTGACGGCACAAATAGGGTCTGGCGACTGCGGAAGGCTCTTTACGGCCTTAAGCAATCACCTCGCTGCTGGAACCAGGAGATCACGTCAACCCTTGAGAAGGGGGGGTACAAGCGCATTACGATAGACCCGTCGCTCTTTGTCACCTCAAGCCGTGCTCCCTTTGTGGCTGTCCTCGTCTATGTTGACAAATTGTTGATCGCATCCCCCAGTCAGGAGGCGGTCAGACCTGCCAAGTTAGTGTTGTAATCCACATACAAACTGAAGGACCTTGGGTCGACTCGTGTCTTCCTTGGGATGGAGCTTGAGCGTGACCGATCTCGTCGCGTGCTTCATGTCCACCAGGCTGCATATGTACGTGGTCTGGGAGAGCACTTCGCTCCCTTGCTTGAGACGCTGCCCACTGCGTCTACGCCCATGACCCCAGTAGGGCAGCGGCTCTTGAAGACACTGGACGTGTCCAAGCTGGGGGAGGTGGTAGACGTGACGGAATACTTGCGCGTCATTGGTTCGCTCATGTACCTTGCGACCACGACCAGGACAGATTTCGCTTTTGCTATGAACTTCCTAGCCCAGTTCTCCCAATGCCATCGAGCACGACACATGGAGGCCGCCTTACGCATTGTCCGGTATGCGTTGTCCACCACCCGAACACATCTCTGTTATCGAGCACAACCCTTAGTGGTAGTGGATGACTACACTGACAGCGACTAGGCCAACGATACTGATGCTCGCAGTCGCACTGGCTACCTTTTCCTCGTTGGGAGGATAGTCGTGTCGTGGAAATGTGGAAAGCAAGGATGTGTGGCACGCAGCTCCAGTGAAGCAGAGTATGTTACCTTGGGTACAGGTATGTGTGAGAGCATCTGGTTGTGTCACCTTTTTCAGAAATTGCACGTCCCCATTGGCTCCATCACCCTGCGCTGTGACAACAAGAGCACCAAAGCAATTGCTCAGCATGATGGCATGCATCACACGCACACAAAGCATATCAACGTGGAGCATCATTTTGTGCAAGAGCGCATTGCTGCGAGTCATGTCCAGATCGTTTGGGTCGATACCCGACAGCAGCGCGCTGACTTCCTTACGAAGGCACTTAGCAATAACGTGTTCAAGGCTGCAATGCATGCCGTTGGGCTTATGTGTGCACATAAAGTTCCTGGGTGAGAGTTTGTCCTTGTGCCCTGGTGTACAGTGGACTGTGTGTCACGTCTTGTGACTCTCGTCCTTGTGTGCGTGTCTACGTGTGCGTCGTTGCGGGTCATGGGGGAGTGGTGGTTTATGGCATGTTGTGACCTCTAGCCTTGCTGCACACTCCACCCTCACTTTTCCAGGTGACTGAGCATGGAGACCACCTTCAGTCGACAACTGGATCGTGGTGGAGGACCAGCAGTTGCAAGGACCAAGTGATGCAGGGACATTGCTTTTGGTTGTGCTATGTTCTGTGCCAGCCGGGTTCACTCCCTGGCTTACTCTTGTTTGGCTTACACTTGTGTGGCATGAATTATGCTCAAAGGTCACAATGGGGTGTGTGCAGTGTTTGAGCCCAAGGGAGGGGATAAGCCGAGAGTGAGATCGAGCTCGCCGCTCGCTCGCTCTCGGCTCCTCTCCCGTCACCTAAGACCTCGTGTGGCTGTGACTTGTTTTTTACTAATCGTCACTTTGACTTCGTCCCTGGCTTCTTCACGCTCAATGGCTTGTTCTAAGGCCATACATAGTTACTCCCATTCACACTCCACTCGTCCTTACACCGCTCATCGTCGTCTACACTACTCTCACTCTTGTGTGATTCAAGTTCCGAAGGCAAACTTGACCACAGCCATGGCGTCTCTCTCGCTAGAGTTCACACAGCCATGTAGCGTGCTTTTTTGCTAGAAAGCTCGCCAATTACTTCTGGTATCAGAAGTAATTGATTATTGATCTTGAATTTGTGACACACACGCCGAACGGTGCATCTCATCGAGACGGGCCTGCAACACTCACTTGGAAATATTTTACAGCGTGCAGGCCCATGCAAAAACGAACATGAGCTCTGTGTGTGAATGCGATGCAAGACGGCAAGAATTTGGCTAAGTCTGGAACGCTGAATATAAGAGAACAAGGAGAGAGGAAAAATGAGCCCCTAGCGGGCTTAAGTAGGGGCGCCGGCGGCTAGCAGCACCAAGCCCCATCATCCCCGCTGAACCGAAACGAGTCTTCGGGAAGAACACACTACGTACACCACGATAACAATAACGTAGTCTCCTCGAGGCACCGGAACAGCTCTCCGAGTGCCCGGGTCTCAACCACCGAGAAAACAGGAGCAATGCCAAAAAATCTCAGAATCAATGTCAAGACATCACACACAACTTTCCGAACATCGAAAGCGCTAGTACAACCACCGGGTCTCCTCGTCGCACATAAACAATCCACCGGGTGCGTGGGTCTCAACCCATTGAGAAAACTCTCCTAGATCCGGAGAAGCCAAGAGGGCTGCCAGAACGCATCGACCGTGTCTCGCTAGCGCTGTCGTAGGTGCTGGAGAAGTCTCGGGACACTCCGGAGGCCCGTGGTGTCATCACTCCCTCCTCTACCATGTACCACCAATGTGGGTATATGGATAATCCATCGGCATCATTCGTGACAGGTGGAAGCCACATAAACCAACACTCCCCCTGGCTGACATAGCCGTCCACGCCAAAACAAATGAACGAAGGCATGGAACAACAATGTATGTCAAACCACAATGTGCACCAGTAAACCACACACACATACACTACTGTTGTCCATCTAAGGTCTCCTCACGACACTGGCACATCATACCAAGTGTCCAGGTCTAGACCATGAGAAGAGTCATGCACACGCACACAAGCCAGTGTAATGTACACCATACACATGTCAGGGTACAAGAGAGTCTCCTAGTGACACTGGCGGTACCAATGCCCGGGTCTCGACCACTAGGAGCAATCCAACAAGTGTATGTGTGTCGACCACAACATCATCGTCAATCAACACATAGGATAATAGGGGGGTCTCCTCATAACACAGGTGTACCTCACCACGTGTCCAGGTCTCGACCACTATGAGCAAACCAGCTGGCATGCACATGCCACACGCAATATGGCCACACACCAAGACACACGACCTTATGGTCTCCTCGTGACACTGGTGCAACCGACCAAGTGTCCGGGTCTCGAGCAACACAGTGTGGTTGTAGTATACTCATAGCAGAGTATGGATCCCTCTCCATGCATCTCCCATAACGTCGCGTGAGGTCGAGGTCCACACAAAACTCCCCCTGGGCAGATGAACCCGGCGACGATGTCCTTGATGGAAATGTTAATGCTGTAGCTGAACAGATCCTGGGCGATGAATCATGTGGTCTCTCCATCATATAAAGATAGCTCCCCTTGTCATGTACGAGTTGGCTCCCTCCCTCAAAGACGAAGTGGTGTCTCCGGCTACGACTCCTCGCTTCGCGGCTGCATCACCTGGGGTGTACCAGTCCTCTTGTGACTGCGAAGGGTCCCAACTCACGGTCTCTCCTCTCTCTGCTCTACCGCAATGCATATCTCTACGCCGGAGGAAAGGGAATGGGCGCGCAGCATGCGAGCGTGGATGAAGTGGCCGAGCTAGCCTCCAAGGCGGAACAGAGCACTCTGAGGCACAGGGGTGTACGGCCAGAAGAAGAGGGCTGGAGCGATGAACCTGATCACCACTCAGGGACGAAGGTGACGATGGAGTAGCTGAGTCAGGTGGATGAAGGTGCGTGATGGCAGCAGAAGAAGGAGGAGCGGTGACAGAGTCGACAGGAACGACGATGGCGGACTCTGAAGGCACGCTCAGCTCTCCTCTGGTAGTGTCTCCATCGAATGTCATACTCAATGAAGCTACAGGATCCTCCCTCAGTATGGGTGTGTGAGGTCCTGGTAGTGGAAAGCTTGTGCCGATAGTGTTGATGCTCCCCTCCTCTAAACATCGCTCACGCGCTACCATCACCTCTCGCTGCAACATCACTACACGCTCTTACAAGTCAGCGTAACCTGCCTCCGACATGTGGAGGTGACCCATGTCTGCCTCACATAGGATAAACTTTGCCTTAGTGGATGCTGCACATGCACACTGTATAACTCATGAGTACAACTCCATCTGCATCTCTGCTACTGAAGATGATGGAGCCGCTACAGATGCATCCACCTGTGGATCAACCGAACTCTCAATGTGCTTAGACTTTGGAACATCGGATGCAAGTGCAGGTGTCGTATCCACACCACAGCTCATGTCTATCATACGAGGAGGTATGAGCAATCGCATGCTAAGGGAGAAGGAGAAAGAGAAGTCGTCAGAGTTTGTGGAGCATGTGGAAATGTCCGTGCAGGTACTGCCACTCTCAACGTCGATGTGATCAGCAGGGTCACTAGCAGGTGAACAGGAAGGGGCAAAACTCTACTTCTGCTGACGAGGTGACTCCATCTGCGTGTACAGATATGCTCCACTCTCCTCGACTTCTGCCGTAGTGGAAACGGGCGTGGAGGACTCCGACTCGACAATACCAGTCAAGGTAACCAGCTAGCGCAGCTGGCACTCACGCACCGTCTCATCGGGAAGGCTAGTCACTGCCACGTGCTCAAAAATAGAGTAAGGACCACCATCGGACTCAGTCATGTGTGTCACTGCTCCGTCGTGTGTATAGGAACCCGTAGACTCTAGGTTCATGAACGACTCCTCACGCTACAGCTGGTCCTCAGGTAGCGCAGATGAGACAGGTGAGTCTGCTCTATCTATTACGGCATATGTCCCAACAACATCTCTCAAAACTGCTACTCTCAAGAATGCCTCAACCTCTAAAAGACCAGCCGGCCGACTCTGCTCATGCACTTTGACCGCTATCAGGTTAGTGTGAGTCCCGTGCGCCAACGCCCCCGGAAATCCGTATGGGACATCTCGATCCGCACGATATTCGTGTGCCAACGCCAGGTCGTTACCGATCGGAGTCGCGAGTGGCACCGCCAAGGCACGCGGGACCTGCATTCCTCTTCATGCAACTTGCTGCTACAGAATGTCCGGCTGCTGCCCCAGCGTAGATGTCGACCTCGATAACATGCACGTCCAAAGTACTCCATCATCCGCTAGACTGGTTCGAGTGTGCTGCACACTCTCCCCCAAAAGTCCAATAGACGCATTCCGGCCCATACGGGACTCATGTGCCACCCTTCGGCCTCCATCGGTCGGAGGCGCGACGGCACCGTCCAGGGACACCAGCAGCAGGTGATGTCACCTGCTGCTGTGGACAATGTGGATCCAGCCCGGACAATGGCAGGCAAGTCTCCACCATGAAGGCCATGTCGGGAATAGACTCCACGTCATGTGATGTCACCTTATCATCTGAGTCTACTTAGGCGGACACTCGGGCACCACGGCCTGGCGCGAGTGCGGATCATGTCGCTACGGTATCAACAAGCAATATGCCGTGGCCACACTCCCCCTCAACAGGTACCACAATGCAAGCCAAGGAGGTGGAGGATGTATCAAAACCAGCGCGAGTACAACGTGCAGAGCGTTGGCGCCGACGCCGCGGGGACACACGACTGGAACGACTGCATGAAGACATGTCATTGCAAGGCGGCGTCGTGGTTGTAGGAGAGTGGAGGATTGAGAGGATGGTGGCAGCCTAGGACAGACCGACAGGTGAAGCTGACTAGACACCATCGAATGAGGAAGAAAGAGAGGATGAAGGAGATGTGATAAAAAAGGCCGTCGACAAACTAGTAGCAGAAGTACGCTCAGTCACGACGGGGTCACAAAGTCGCTGCACCATCTACCGCAGGCCATAGATCTCGACGAATATGCTCACCAGAGGTCCAGCTAGGGGATCTACCAATGCCGGCAGATCCGTATGCTGTGGAGGATGCATGCTCAGACGAGGTTGAAGCCAAGGTGGATGCCAGACGCGAGGGCGCGTCCAGCAGCGACGTCAACCATGACGTCCATCACCACAATAATAGGAGGTAAATACGTCGAGCACCTACACAAATATGCACACTCATTTCGTTCGCTGGACGATAGATAGGTGCTGAGGGCACCTACTCCCGGTGGTAAACACCAAGCCGCCGGAGAGGATGAGACCGGTAGGTAGTGTCAATCCTGGAGGTCACGGTGTCAAAGTCAGCAAACATGACCAGACAAGACGTGCTACACTACCACAACAAGCCCGGAGAACGGAGTCAGACCAGCTACTGCTACTAATGCTACTGCCACTAATAGAGGGAAGACTGCTCCAAGACCACAAAAGGTGGCGGGTGCAGGTGTGACTGCTGCTCCAAGCGGTAGGCGACCCAGCCCTCGGAGATGGACAAACTTGAATATGCCGTCGATCCTCCGGCGTGAACTACATGCACCAATCCATGGGTCCAAGGGAGACGCTGATCCAAGATGCGTCTCGAAACGAAAATCGCCGCCAATGACAATCTGCTGTCAGGTGGGAAGGAGGGAGTGTCAACCCAGTTGCAACTGCCCCTTACTATGTAGTCGTTGCAGCTCTGCCTGCCACTACTATTGCTGCCACGAAAGCTGCTACTGCTGCTGCGGTAGTAGTTGTACGATTTCTTCTTTTGTCTTTATTCTCTTGCCCTCAGGTCCCCTTTTGTGTTTTTCCTTTACCCTCACCCTCTACCTTTTTCTTCCTTCTCCCCTCTGCTTGCCTTCAGCCCTTGCTCTCTTTTTTTTCTCTCTTTTCCACTCACTTTCAGGCGTACCACTTTACTCATTTTTTTTAATCTTCCCCTTGTTTCTCAATTGCCCCTTATTTGGGGCAATGGAGAAAATAAAGGAGGGGGGGAGGGGGAGGGGGGGTTGACCCCTCGCGCACACGCTCACTTGCTTGCTTGACGGTACGAGCGAGCGAGGTGGGTGGGAGCGAGGAAGGGCCAGGGGGATCAGCCCCTCCCTTCCCGTCGGCCCCTTCCATCGGTTGGCCAACGGGGCCGAGAGGGCTCATAGGCCCGACAAGCCCCCCTCCGAGGGAGCCCCCTTGATGGGGCTCGAGGAGGCCCCTCCAAGAGGGAGGGGAGGGGGTCCTTAGGGCCTTCCTCGCATCGGTTGCAAAAGCTACAACGGCAGGTTGTTGCTGCTATGATTTTTGCTACTGCTGCTGCTGCTGCTGCTACTACTCTACGCAGCAGCTGCAACTGTTACGATTGTTCCAGTGCAGTTGCTGAGGTTGCTGCTACTGCTGCTACTACTACTCTGTGCAGCAGCTCCTCTTGCGGATTGCTAATGCCGCCGCTTCTACTACTGCTTTATGCCGCCGCTGTTGTTAATTCTCGCCGCTGTGCGCCACTAATGCTTGCAGCTGCCGCCATTGCTGCTATTGCTATGCGTCGCCGCTGATTTTGCCACTTGATGCCGCTGCTACTGTTGCCACCGCCGTTGCTGCTACTATTGGTGGGTGACCCAACAGCTGACGCTGCTATTACTGCTTGTTGTTGCCGTAGCTACTACTGCTGTTGTGCGCCGATGTTGCTGCAACCGCTGCTACTACTACTGTTACGCAGCACAACAGCTGGCGCTGCTACTATAGTTATAGGAACAACTGCTGCAAACTCTACTGCCCGTCGTTGTTGCTTCTGTTGCCGCTGCTGCTGCCATTGCCACCACTACAATACCAGCTACTGCTGCTGCTGTTCTACGCTACTCACCGGCCCTTTGGCGATCAATTGTATTCAATTTGCACTCCCTCACGTTGCCGCCAACGTGGCGCCACGTGGCGCGTTCTCTTTGCGTTCAGCCCACTACTGCTCATTTAGCTGCTCACACGCCCCCTTGTGCTTTGATACCAAATTGGAAAATTTTTAGGGAGTCTGAGCCGATGCAAAATTGAACATGAGCTCTGTGTGTGAGTGCGATGCAAGATGGCAAGAATTTGGCAAAGTCTGGAATGTTGAATACTAAAAAGAACAAGGAGAGATTACAAATGAGCCCCTAGCGGGCTTAAGTAGGGACACTGGCAGCTAGCCGTACCGGGCTCCGTCACCCTCGGTCAACCCAAACGAGTTAGCAGGGAGAGCACACTGCGTACACCTCGATGACAACAACGGCGGTCTCCTGAAGGTACCGGAACAGCTCTCCGAGCGCCCGGGTCTCGACCATCAAGAAAAGGAAAAAAAAATGCTAGAAAATCTCGAAATCAACGTGTAGACATCACACTCGGCTTTCTGAACATCGAAAGCGCTAGGACAGCCACCCAGTCTCCTCGTTGCACCGCTACACTCCACCGGGTGCGCGGGTCTGAATCCACCAAGAAAACTCTCCTAGCTCCAGAGAAGCCAACAGGGCTGCCGGAATGCATCGATCGCGTCTCGCCGGCGTTGTCGTAGGTGCTGGAGAACTCTCGGGACACTCCGGAGGCCAGTCGTGTCGCCACGCCCTCCTCTGCCATGTACCACCAATGTAGGTATATGGATAATCTATCGTCTTCATGGGTGGAAGAAACACAAACCAACACATTCTCGCCGCACATCGCCTCTTGCGGATCTATCGACACCGTTGTACACAGTCACTCTATACTTCCACGTCAGTGGTCAGGCCAGCATTATCACTGGCAAGCTCCGAAAATACAAGCGTCGTAACTCTCCCATTGAACGTCCCTCCGACCATCCCAACGACTCCGGCACTCTTGTCGCAACCACCGTCCTGTGGGCCTTACACCATCTCTCCACCAGTGGTGGACCGCATTCTGCGTGGCCACGAAGCATCTCGCACTGCTTCATTGCTCGGGCTTCTCCTTGGTTTGTCACCGCAACCCTCATATGCCCCTCTTTCTCCTTCTCATGGCATTCAGCACCATTGCAACACTTCTGCGTCTTCCATGGGACCTTGACGCTCTGTGTCTCAGCTACCCCAGTGTACGCCTGGCGGCATCTCCCCTACTCACTGCATTCTATAGCATCATAGTCGGATAGTAACATCTCTTGGCTGCATTTACAACCCTAATACGTACCACCTTAGATTCACCACCACTTGACGAAACAGCTTGAAATCCTAATGCAGCAAGTTGGGGTAGCAGCGTTGTTGATGCAGCATGCTGGACCCCACGCTAGTTGCTTAGGCTGCCCCCTCAGTCTGCTGCACTAAAGTCCAACTCTGAGAGCTCTAGTGTTGTACTCATAAATGTGTGCACTAGAGTAAGCGCGAGACAACAAGTAAAAAATAGAAATGATTGCTAAGGAAGTGAGAAATAAGAAACAATGGGAGACCCCTCCAAGTTCTAGTTCCCCCGAGCTATGTAGTTCTTGTTACTCGGTTTCTAAGCCAATTAGAAAAGGGTGGAAATCCCATATACCCCTCGTTTCGGACAACAAGCCCAATCCGCCCCTCTACGGGAACAATAAGCCCCATCCACCCCTCCGTGACAACGATAAGCCCCATCCGCCCCTCCACCAGAACGATAAGCCTCATCCGTCCCTGCCCCTGAACAAGAAGCCTGACTCGCCCCTTCTGTAAGGATAGAAGCTTTCAGGCGTAGAAAATAAATGACACACCCAGCTCGTTTTCAAAAGATAGCAAGTCGACATCGCATGGATATGGCGTCGACATGCGGACATCAAACTTTCTATCCAACTATCACAAAATCCTTCATCGAAAGGTTTGTGATTTTTTCTAAGCGGTTTGCGAGAGTTTGCGTGGGGGGTCTAAGACTCTCCATGCGTTGAAAGGGAACCTGCTGGGCCCCGCTACCGTGGGGCTGATCAGGTGCCCGTGCAAAAACAAACCCTAAAACACTATGTGTAATGAGGGAGTGGGGTTGTGTAGAGTTTGTATCTCGACGAGGGTTGAATTTGAACATGTAAAAGAAAATAGAGGAGTTTTGACTCCCCATTGATGGATCGGGGATTCATACCAATGCCCATTGGCCGGAATCCCTCGCAAACCACCCCCGTCCCACTCCCCACCACCTCCAAGTAGCCCACCGGCTGCCCGTTCCATCACCCCCCTCGTTCGTGAGGACCTCGATCAAAAGGCGGGTGGGTGGGCTGGTGCGCTGCGAGAGGCAAGGGGGCAGAGGGCAGTTGACGACGTATCGACCGACGGATGTCGGCCAGCAATCCCCCCACCCCTCGATGCTATCAGAGCCCTCCATCGCGACGTCCGCAATGGAGGGCCGCATTCTAGCACGGCATGCCTGATTTTTCCATGCTTAAGTAGCGACATGCGTTACTGTTTAGTATGGTGAAAACGGGGGGCGGATTGGGCTTTTCTTGGCTAGACAGGGATGGATGAGGCTTATCGTTTAGGTGGAGGGGTGGATGAGGCTTATCATTTTGGCGGAGGGGCGGATGAGGCTTATTGTTCTAGCGGAGGATGGGGCTTATCGTTCCGACAAAGGGGCGGATGGGGCTTATTGTTCCGACGAAGGGGTACATGAGGATCACGAGTGATAAAATAGAGGGGATCGGCATTTTCACCATCAGAAAAATACTCGTTTTTTGGCAGGCAGGGTTTTCATGGTGAGCCCTGCCAAACGACGGACAGCCCAAAACAGGGGCGTTGTCCGTTTTGATAGAAAATTGGACCATACCATAATACGCGTGCTATAAACGTAGTTGTCTGGTAAGAATCACTTAGAAGAATAGCATCAATGATTTACAACCGCCTGAACCCAGGCGGTGTCTACGCTATTCCCTGGTCCTAACACTGCCCAAATAACATGAAACATGGACCCTAGGCAAAGCATGGCGCTACAGATGCAACAGGGCAGTCCGACCCAGCACTACACACGTATAGAAAGCATCTGCAGGGATAGTGACTGCCGGCGGTACGACTGCCGAGGAGGTTTGCTAATGGAGCTGAGCACGTTGGAGGGAGGAGGCTCCAGCCAAACGCATGTAGGCCTCAGCGTGCATGGGCTCCACTGGACGACACTCCAACAGCGCTACATCTCGCAGTCAATCATCTGCATGCCCATGTACACAATGTAGGAGGACACAACAGAGCACAATGAGAGATGTGTGAAAACCAATACTCCCCCTTGACTTACACGCGTAGTGCACATAAACGGGCAGAGAGCACAAAGACAAAGCAGACAGGGGTAGAAAGAGATAGAAGGCCTCACATACGCACACCAACTGCACTCACTGCCTTCTTGAACGAGTCACGCTTCACTGCCTTGGTCAAGAAGTCAGCCAAGTGCAGTGTTGTCTAAATCCAAACAATGATGATGTTGCCGTCATGAAACAATGAACGCACATAGTTATACTCAAAATTGATGTGCTTTGTGTGAGTGTGATGCACGATGCCATTGTCAACAATGGCCATGGTACTCTCGTTATCATAGTGCAACATGATGGACGAGACTGAATGATGCAACTTGGACAACAGGCAACGTAACCACATGCTCTTACATTCGCCAGAACCAAGGGCCACATACTTAGCCTCAGCAGTGTTACGTGCAATGTAGCCTTGCTTGCCGCTGCGCTAGGACATAACCGTGCCATCATTAAGAAAGATCCTGCCAGCACGACTCTTACCATCCAGACTGTCGGCCCAGTCACTGTCGGTACAACCTACCGCAACAACGGATGGCTGTCGATGGAACATGAGACCTCACCATGGGCTCGAGACGACGTAGAACACTGATTGAACCGCAGCCTTGAAGTGGAGGTGACGCGATTCCTGAAAGAACTAGGAAGTAGGTTGACGGCAAACGCAATGTCTCGACGCGTCATCGTCGCCAAGAACATCAGTGACCCGATGACACGCAGATACGTGGTTATGCCTACAGGCTCTCCTACAATGGCTAGATCGGAACTCTTTAGCTTCACCTACCCATCAGGTGACATGGGTGAGGATGCTCTTGGCACAAGGGGCACATCCTCAACAAAGTGCCCTGACAAAGTCTGGACGTAGGCGGCCTAATGGACGTGCAGGATACCCATAGAGCGATCATGCTCAAGCTCCATGCCCACAAATAATTGAGCCGTTCTAAGGTCCTTCATCTGGTAGGCGGCATTAGAAGGTCCTTGACCTGCTGGATGGTGGCTGCATTCGGTGACGCGATGAGCAGGTCGTTGACGTGGACCAAGACAACAACAAAGGTCTGGCCTTGCGGTTTGATGAATAGTGCAGGGTCGACAGTGCTACAGAGCCATTGTCGAAGCTTCGAGGTTGCATCATGTAGAGTTCCTCGCCCTCCAATGAGCCATGGAGAAAGGCGTTGCTCACATCAATCTGATGCAGCTCACACCCATGCTGGGCAAGGAAGCTGAACAACGCCTCGCCAGTGGAGAACCGACCAACCGGGGCAAAGATCTGGTCATAGTCGATCCCAGGAACCTGAGCAAACCCCTTCACCCCTTCAATGTCTCCTTTTCTCCCAATGTCACTGTTACTGTCACTTTCGTTATCACTATCGTTCTCACTATTGTTGTTCCTGTTGCTGTTGCTATCATTGTTGCTATAACTTTTACTATTGTTCTCCTATTGTTGTCACCGTCTTTGTTGTCATTGCCATGCCATCTCTGTCACTATCTTTATCTTTGTTCTTGCTGCTGTTGGTTGGGTTGAATTTTTCGTTGCTGCTATCGCCCTTTTTTTGTGGCACTATTGCTGTCGTTGTCATTGTTGTTGTCGCTCTTGTTATCATTTTTGTTGGCGCTGCTGCTTTTGTTTTCACTATCAACGTTGTTGCTCGTGTTCGTTGGCGGGTCAGCTTGCTGGCTGGTGAACTGACTAGCCGCAAGATAGAGGAACACTTTGAACGATGGCCAGTTTATGAATTAGTGGTCACTCGGTCGATCGATCGGTCGGTTGGTCGGTCGGTCGGTCAGTCCGTTGGTCAGTCGGTCAGTTGGTCGGTCAGTTGGTCGGTCAGTTGGTCAAGCGGTCGGTCGGTCGGTCGGTTGACAGGTTGGTCAGTCAGCCAGTTGGTTGGTCATTTGGTCAGTCAATCGTTCGATTGGTTGGTCGTTCGATCCGTTTGTTGGTCCGTCGGTTCGTCAATGAACCGGTTTGTTGCTCACTCGGTTGGTCGTTTGGTTGATGGTTAGTCAGTATGTCGGTTGGTCCGTCGGTCGGTTGGTCGGTCGGTCTGTTAGTCGATCCGTTGGGCAGTCGGTTGGTCCATGTGTCTGTTGGTTGGTTGGTGGGTCGGTCGGTCAGTCGCTCGGTCGGTTGGTTGGTCTGTCGGTCGTTCGTTCTGTCGGTTGGTTAGTTCGTCGATGGGTCGGTCAGTCAGTTAGTCGGTCGGTCGATCACTTTGTTAGTGAGTCTGCCACTACAGCCATTGCAGTCGCTGGTGCTACCGCTCCTTTTATTGTTACTTTTGTTACTTTTGTTGTCATCACTATTAATGTTGCTTTCGTTGTCTTTGTTTCTCCTGCAGTTGTCGTTGTCATTGTTGTTGTCACCGTCACTGCCGCTATTTTTGTCAATGTTGCTGTCGTTGTCACGATTGTTGTTGCTGTCCCTTCTCTGTCATTTTTTTTGTCATGGCTTTTGTTGTCATTGGCTACAACTATCGTTACTATAATTATTGCTTTTGCTTTATATGTTGCTGTCATTGTTCTTACTATCTCTATTACTGTCCATGTTGGTGTGAAAGTTGCTTTCTTTCTTACTATTGCTGTCAATGTTGTTGTTGCTACCGCTATCACTTTCATTATTGCTATTTTTATGCATGTTGTTTTCAATGTTGATGGCATTCCGCTAACATCGTGGTTGTTGTTGTTTTATTTACTGGCTTTGTCACTATTGTTGTTGTTGTCGCCATCACGTTTTGTCGCTATCATTGTCCTTGACTACAACGACACTTGTGGGTGCAATTTCCACCATGGCAACGACTTTGACTTCATATGTGACTGCAACTAGAACTCAAAATTCATGTTCAAATTAAAGTACAAATGTAGGTGTAAGGGCAAGTGGGAGTGCGTGTGCAAGTGTGAGTGCGAGTGCGAGTGCAAGTGCAAGTGCGAGTGCCAGTGCAAGTTCGAGTGGGAAAGCGAGTGTGAGTGTAAGTGCAAGTGCAAGTGGGAGTGGGAGTGCGAGTGCAAGTGAGAGTGCAAGTGAAAGTGCGAGTGCGAGTGCGAATGCGATAGGGACTGGGACTCGGACTACGTCTGCAAGTGCGACTACAACTGGGATTATGATTGCCAAAGCAAATATCTCTCTCTCTCTTCCTCTCTCTCTCTCTCTCTCTCTCTCTCTCTCTCTCTCTCTCTCTCTCTCTCTCTCTCTCTCTCTATCTCTCTCTCTCTCTCTCTCTCTCTCTCTCTCTCTCTC
>SZWC01006654.1:25328-67582 GCA_023375785.1 Penium margaritaceum
GCCCCCCCCCCCCCCCCCCCCTTTCTCCCACAAAACCCCCTAGTGTATTGGGGAGTGTATTGAGAGCATCAAGTTTTTTTGGACTTCTGTAACGGCAGGTCCCCACCTCCCTCCAAATGCACTAGTTAAAAGAACAAGGCCCCCCCAGCTACACTCTCCAAGACACCACCCCAATACATTTTCTGAAAAACTGCTAGGAAGCTTCCTAACCTTGCTACTGCTGACGTGGCGACACTGTCCAGTCAGCTGGTGCACTAGCAAGCAAGTAGGTGCAAGAAACAGCAAGGGTCAGGCTAGGGAGACGCGCAAAGTCTCATAAGCTTCAATAGCTCAGTGATGCAAAGAGAAATGAAAATTGACAAGCACACAGCATGAATACATTCCGCGGCACACGGCGGGTGATGCACGCGGTAGTGCCAGTTTGTCCTAAAACCAGCTCAAATCAATGTTTTGGTTGTAACTCTACGCACGGGCATCCAAACGCAATACCATCTGAACCTAGCGATGCAGAATCTCGAGCCGGACGCTACGATTGGTCACACGCACAAGTCCAGCATCAATCGGTGGACAGACAATACAAAACATGCAAATCAGGCTCAAGAGCCAGTCCACTGAGAAAACTCTAGCGTCTGTAGAAAAACTGCAGAGGACCCCAGCAAGGACCTGGGACGTCGTGGCAGCCGTCTGGCAACTGGGCCCGCATGGATGGAGCCACCACCCGTCGGTGCTCCAGTGCCAGCTGGGCCCGCATCAGGGATCTGCACGAGCATGGACACGGCTGAGTGGTCACAGTAAGCTGTACAAACAGACGGAAACGACTCAGATCACAACACCCCCCATGACCCGATGGTACGCATGTCCATACACGTGCAGAACTGACACAGGTACACGAGAAGATGCTCAACAGTCCATGCTCACACACCCCACTCTCAGCCACTCTCAGGCAAGGGGCAAAGCCCGACAGACTGAATGGCCACCATGAACTTTCCTCGCGCAAGTGCCTTGGTCAAGAAGTCAGCCTACTGCATGTCAGTGCCGACCCACATGACGGAGATCACCTGTCACTCCACAAGATCACGTACAAAGTGATGCCTAATAGCAATGTGCTTCGTGCATGCATGAAACACACCGGAGTTCTCTGCAATGGCAAGGGCACTCTGGTTGTCACAACGCAGAATGACGCAAGGCACAGACTGACGCAACTCACAAAACAGACGCTGTAGCCACACCGCCTCAGCAGCCCCGGCCCCCAAAGCAACATAATCAGCCTCTGATGAGCTACGTGATACAACAAGCAGGGTTGTGATACAACCCTGCTTGTCACTACGCCACGACACAGCGGTGCCACCAAACAGGAACACACACGTTGTCCGACTGCGCCCATTAGGACTCCACACCCTGTCACTGTCTGTGTAGCCATCGACTACCACCACACACTATCGTCAAAAGTAGAGTCTGATGTACGGTGTGGACACCACATACCGCACCACTCGCACAGTCGCATGAAGGGCTCTCACCCGAGGACACTGTGAAAACTGTGTAAGGAGGTTGACGGCGAAGGCATTGTCGGGTCGTGTGGTAGTGGCCAAGTACATCAAAGAGCCAATCAGGCGCAAGTACAAGGTCACGTCCACTATCTCCCCCAAGTCTACGGGATCATCCACCTTCAGAGCATCCTGCCCATCAGGTGTGATGGAGGCTATGGGAACTGCACCAAGGAGGTAAGGAAACCGCTCCCCCACAACGCGGGCGTAACGTGCCTGATGCAACAAGAGTGTCCGTCGCTGACAATCACGTACGGTCTCCATCCCGAGAAACACAGCTGTAGGACCAAGGTCCTTCATCCTCTAGGCAGCCTGGAGAACTGCCTTGGCCTCCTTCATGGCATCCATAGAAGGAGACGCAATGAGGAGGTCGTACACGTAGACCAGGATGGCGGTGAAGCTCTCCGCTGTCCGTCTGAGAAAGAGGGACGAGTCAACATCACTCTGAACATAATTGGTACGTGTTTCTATGCCGGTGATCTCCAAGTTCCAACACCTGGGTGATTGTTTCAGGCCGTACAAGGCCTTGCGCAAGTGCCAGACCTCGTCACTGACCTCGAATCCAGGTGGCTGGACCATGTATATCTCCTCCTCTAAGGTACCATGGGGGAACGCGTTGTTCACGTCCATCTGGTGCGGCTCCTAGTCATGGTGAGCAACAACCCCGAACAGAGCGCAAGCGGTGGTCATGCAGCCAAAGGGTGCGAAGGTGTCAGTGAAATCTACCCCCTCAACCTGCGAGAACCCCTTGGCCATCAAGCAAGCCTTGTAGCGATCCAGTGTGCCATCAGGTTTCACCTTCTTGCGAAAGACCCACTTGGCCAGTAGAGCCTTCCGCTCAGGCGGGAGGTCGACAAGCTCATAGACACCGTGCTCACGGATAGCTCTCAGCTCATCCTCACAAGCAGCATGTCACAAGTGTACATCGTGAGCTGAGAGTGCCTCCTTCAACGTGCCTCGATCACGTGTCATCGAGGGAGTGCTGTGGGTGGCTAAGACACATGCCTCTGGACTCGGTCTGACCACGACAAGGTCGGTTGCGGCATCGCAAGCGACCAAGAACTCTTGGGAGACCAACTCGTGGCCAACAAGACATCCTAAATGCACCTCAGTGTGGTCTGCCTGGACACTCAAGCCAAGGGCCTTCGTGCCTGGCTCACCACTCTGAACACTACGAGTAGGGCGTCTAGGCGTTGAGTCAGCAATGCGCTGAGCCCGAGAGGCCAATGGTCGAAGACGACCACCGGGCTCGACGGAGTAGCCCAATGCTGAGGCGCTCACCTCAAGCTGCGGAGAAGGTTGCTGGGCCAGAGCCGTAGGGGAAATAGGTGCATGCACGAACACAGAGAAGGCTGCGCTCAAGACTAGGGATAAAGAGCACATCAGAAATGTACGAGGGGCCAGACGAACCATCAAACCGCACAACCCCAACTCCCTGCACATGCAACGACTGACTTGACCCTGTGTGAACGGACTGAACGGATGCAACGGGACCCAGCACAACGAAGTCACTACGACGACAGGTCATGTCATGGTTGGCACCAGAGTCAATGATCCAGGTGCCACTCGGCTCATGACCAGTGATTGACACTGAGTAACATGCCACAGAGCACTCGGCCTCTGCTAGACCCTCCGTAGAAGACTCAGGACAACGACGAACAGCAGGGATCTATGACTCGTCAAGCCCGTCGATACTGTCAGATCCATCCTCATCGCAAGCCAAATGAGCTCCACCACAAGCATCATCATGGGCAACAGACGCTGTAAGACAAGCTGTCTCGGGACCACTCGGTTGTGAAAACACTCTCGCACCTCCCTGAGTACGAAGTGCCAGCAGCTGATGAAGCTTCGCGATCGTGCGATCCTGAGGGTCCACATCACCGCTACCGTCTGGTGAAGCGGATGCGTCAGCTGCAATCGTGGTCATGGCGCGTCCCGCCCGTGTGTTACTCGAGGAAATCCGCTGCGTGTGCGCCGTCTGAAGGCGGCGCATGATCTGAGCTCAATTAAGGGGCTCCTCACCATCCGTGTAGCGGTGAGCGCCTCCACAGTTATAGCAGTGGACAGAACGTCCACCACCACTACACACCGGCTACTGTTGCTGCTGCTGCTACAATTGTCTCTTCTCGCGTCGCTTCTTCCCCTTCTTCCCTGTACGACCGCTACAACGCCCTCAGTGTGGCTGCTCAGGGTAGAGGAGGAGGAGGAAGTGGTGGAGATGGGATTGGTGAGCTGGGACACAGGCGTAGGAGGGGTCACAATCACTGCTGTAACAAGTGGACTCTGTTGATTGGCGATGGAAGCCTCATGAGCTGATGTGGCCTGGAGGAAGTAGCAATGGGCCCAAGGGAGAAGCTGGAGTGACTCAGACAACTCAGAGAGAGTCACACGGTCGAAGTCTGTAAAGAGCTTCACGTGGTCCAAGTGCGTCCCCATCATCATGGTGTCGAGTGCCCACAAATGCGTCCCGCCACCGGTCCCAAGGCGTTGAAGATTTGCCCCTCTGCATGCCCAAGTGCGGAGCCTGGAGGCGCCTCCGAGCTACCAGAGAGAGGAACTTCCTCGTCGTTGGAACTGGCAACTCGAGGATTCCTTGAATCCTAAATTGGAGGATTTGTGCTTAAAGTTGACGAGTCGCTGAATCCGGTGGAAGTTGTTTCACTAGAATTGGACAAGTAACGAGGGAGATATGAGCTTCCAAAGTTGGGGTGTGCGCGGCAGCTCTGGGAGTCAGCCGCGGTTTGGCTGGAGGTGGATAATCCACCTGACCGAGTAACAAAAGTCCATCTGGAGATTTTGCTCCGGATGGGCTTCCGAGGCGTCCGGTGTATGATCCGCCGGATGCCAGTTGTGCAGTTTGTTACTGAGGGACAAAGCCAAATCTCTGGCTCGACGTCCGAAACTCAGTAGTACGTTTTGTTACTCGAGGACAGTCAAAATTCCGACTGCAGGTCCGCGCACAGGTTTTGACCCACATCAATCTCCATCACCAAACTCGATGATTAATGCATTGAAACAGACCCCAAAGGCACGAGGGCACAGCCATTATGCGTAGGGACATCTGCGCCTCCAAAATGGTGTTTTGATGGGTCCTTCATGTGTGAGGGCGCCTCGATGGGCGACGTGGTGCGCGCCGCCGACTGAGCGGCTGGTTTGGGGTGCTGCGCTTCGGCTGACGTAGCAAGAGCTACGGTGATCCAAATCGCACACGGTTTCATGCGTTGGGGAGCTCATGACTAGACCTACAAATGTTCAGATCATGTCCATGTTAAAAAACTAATGAAAAATTGCGTTCTTCCCTTCGTAAAAGTGACTGTCTCGCAACTGTATTCCACTTCCAGAAACATAGTGTGAGGCGACCAGAAAGCTCACGCTTAGACTCAGAACCACCCGCACGAGCTTAGCCATGAGCTCAGAAGACCAGTCAGGCTTCGTTGGAAATGCACCCCAGTTTCCAACAAAGGGTTATGGGCCCACGGCCCTGACCGGTCTACAAATCGCTCACGACTTTCGCGGCGGACTGGATCATCGTCGGGGACGACATCGCCGTCAAACTCTGAGGTCCCGGAGTTGAAGACTGCGCAATGGCGCAGAAGGAGACGCAGGCCATCCAGAAGTATGCGGGCGGCCCTGGCTATGGAGGTGGCACTTTGAGATCCACCTCGCGCATAAGGGTGTGCTACGGGTCATGTTGGGAACCGTAGTCCTCGACGAAGCGACAGCGACGGAAGCACAGAAGGAGGCCTTCGAAAAGAAGAATATGGAGGTGCTCATACTGTTGGTGTCCAGGACGGCTGAATCGCTGTGGGGCTACTTCCAAGGTTGCAATCTGGCAGCTGAGGCTTGGCAAAAACTTTGCACCATCCATCAATCCAAGTCGCTTGCGAACAAAATCTTTGCCATGAAGCGACTCCTGACAGTGAAAATCAAGGAGGGAGATGATTTCATCACCGCCATGGAGCAGATCGAGTCGCTTGCCTCACAGTGCAATGACGTGGGGTGGAAGATCGACTTGGAGCTGCAGGCGATGGCCCTCCTCATGGCCCTTCCTGACAGTTGGAGCCCTCTCATTACAATCTTGGGAGGATGGGCAGACGACAAGCTCACCTATGGCATGGTCGCAGAGTACGTCCGCAACAAGGCACAACGATGGAGCTACAGGGAGTCCTCGTCGTCCTCATCGGCCCTGGTCACCAAAACGTGTGGTGGCGGAAGCGGGACCAAGGGAGGTGGTGAACGTAGCGGCGGCAAGAAGGGCGCCAAGAAGGGTGTGTGCCGCAACTGCGGCAAGGAGGGCTACTGGGCCCGTGAGTGCACCGAGGAGGCAAAGGTCAGTGGCAAGGATGCCAAAGGCAAGAGTGCGCTCCTCAACGGCACTCAGAACCACTACCCCTTGTCAGCCGCCTGACTGACAAGGGATACGAGGTGCTCTTCAGGAGAAGAGGGGCAGTTGTGCGGAAGGACAGTGGCAGCGAGCCCGTGTTGGAGCCTAAGCGCGAGGGAGGCCTCTACATTGTGGAGGCCAAGGTGATCCCCGCAGCAACAGATTCAGCACACTTGCAGGAATGCACCGTCAACCTGGCCAAAGGAGGGGGAGCTGATCTGGAGCTCTGGCACCGACGATTGGGGCATTCCTCACTCGCAGTCGTGAAGGAGATGGCGAAGCGCGAGCTGATACACGGCCTCATCATCGATGGTGCGGAAGAGGCGACAGATGCAGCAAAGCACAAAAAGTACGAGCCTTGCATTTTGGGCAAGGCGCGGCGCAAACCGTTCAACAAGAATATGAATCGCGCCTCAGACCTGCTGGAGGTCATGCACAACAACGTGTATAGACCATTCAAGACGGCGTCAAAGAGGGGCGCACGTTACTTTGTCACCTCCATAGATGACTACAGCAGAAAACTCTATGTGAACTTCATGAAGCAAAAAGGCGAGGTCCTGGACCGACTGAAGGAGTATGTCGTCGCGGTGGAGAGGCAGACTGACCGGAAGGTCACAGCGATACGCAACGACAACGACGGAGAGTACATGAGCTGTAGCGGTTGGAAGAAGTAGCATGGCATAAAATGGGAACAAACTACGCCGGATTCACCTCAGTAAAATGGCGTGGCGGAGCGGGCGAACCAGACACTGCTGAACATGGTACGGACCATGTTAGTGGATGCAGAATTGTCGCGAAGCTTCTGGGCGGAAGCTATGCGTACGGCGAGCTACACCATCAACCTCGCTCCTACAGTGGTGTTGAAGGAGAATACCAACTGAAAGACGCCGCATGAGGTTTGGAGCAGGCGCAAGCCAAGTGTGGCACACCTGAAAGTGTTCGGGTGCAAGGCGCACGCAGTGGTACAGGTTGTACAGAGGCGCAACAGCAAGCTGGAGCCGCAGGAAAATTCTTATCTCTTCCTTGGCTATGAGAGCACACATAAGGCGTACAGGCTCTATGACATGCACAAGGAGGAGGTAACCCACAACGAATACATCGAGTTTGACAAGCAGCAGAGTTACATTAGCAGCAACGACATAGGTGTGGTGGAATCTCCAAAGACTGGGGAGTGGTTCCAGCTCCTAGACTACCAGAAGGAGCCCGGACGCCGAAGTTGAGGATGCGGCATTAAAGCGCGTAGGTGCACTAGTGGTGGCAGCCAACGCGGAGGAATCCAATGACGATCAAGCTGATAAGGAGATCCACCGGAAGGATCCGGCGGATGAGGCACCAATGGTGCCAAGGCACGCACTCCTAGCAGAGTGTGCATCGGGCGTCGGTGGAAAATCCACTAGATGCGCCAGTCGTTCGTGCGATGTTTCACCCAAGCGAGAGGGATCCTTGGGGAGTCATCCGGTCGATGAATCACCGAAGCGTGCTGAGTCGGAGGGATCGCAGCAGAGTGACGATGCACCACCAAAACTACCGCGCCGCAGCGAGAGGCAGCAGAAAGTGGAGAAGCGCTTCGAGGCAAGCACCGGTCGATGGATCGGCATGATGTAGTGCATGCTTGCTGCATCAACGGAGCCAACTACCATGCAAGAGGCTCTTGCACGGCCCAAAGGGGATCAATGGGACGCAGCCATCGAATTGGAGCTGGCGTCCATCACGGAAAATGATACGTGGCAGTTGGCTGACAGGCCGAAAGATGCCAAGGTCTTCGGCTCAAAGTGGGTCTTTAAGACAAAGTTCACAAAGGAAGGTGTGGTTGACAAATACAAGGCACGGCTGGTGGTTAAGGGATACGCACAACGTAAGGGCAAGCACTACGATGAGACGTTCGCTCTCGTCGCCAAGTTCACAAGCATCCGGGCGATCTTTGTGGTGGCAGCCAAGGATATGGAGATCCACCAAATGGATGTAAAGACGGACTTGCTCAACGACATCATAGATAAAGAGATCTACATGGAGGTGCCAAAGGGGGTGGAGGCCCCGGAGGGCAAGGTGTTTAATCTGCGGAAGTCCTTGTACGGGCTAAAACAACCGCCTAGATGCTGGTACCAACAGATGGACAGCTTCATGGCACAACTCGGCTTCAAGCGCTTTGAGGCGGATCACAGTGTGTACGTGCGGCACGACAAACAGCTCCATCAGATCGTTGTACTCTACATGGAAGAGTTGATTTTGTACTCGATGGATCTGTCGAGCCTACAACGGCTGAAAGAGCAGCTGAGCAGCAGATTCCAGATGTCAGACATGGGGGAGCTGGAGTACTACCTCGGGGTGAGTATCACGCGGAACCGGAGGGCGCGCACGCTTGAGCTGGGGCAGGCCAAATACGTGGCCGAGGTGCTGAAGTGGTACAGTATGGAGGACTGCAAACCAGTTGGCAGTCCGGTCTCCATGACTTGTGAACTGAGTGCGGCAATGGCGCCGCAAACAAAAGAAGAGCGGGAGGATATGGCAAGGGTGCCTTACCAATCGGCAGTGGGCAGCCTCATGTATGCCATGGTGGCGACTCGACCGGACCTAGCCTATGGGGTGGGCCAAGTGAGCAGGTACGTGGCAATTCCAGGGCCACTACACTGGCAGGCAGTCAAGCGCATCCTCCGCTACCTACAGGTGACGCGACATGTACGCTTGAGGTTCGACGTCAAGAGGCGGACGGACCCTTTGCGACTGGTCTGCTATACGGATGCAGACTACGCTAGTAATTCTGCCGTATTTTTAGCTGAAAGTGCACAGGTCGTCACTTGAACCCGACCCATGATCTACAAACTTTGGAAATCCATATCTCACTCAAACGGACTCCAAATTGAGTTCCGTAAAGTGCGTTCGAACCTGTGAAACATCCTCTATGCAGATCTCATGCCAGATTATTTTTATCAAGCAACTTTTTTTTTCATTCAATTTCTGGCACCTTCATATCCATCATTCTCCCAGTTTGCGAGAGTAAAAATCACACAATTTCACACTGTCCCCTGAGCTGCTGAAAGCGGTGCATTACCAGCAGCTTGGTCAAGAAGTCTGCCAGCATCATGCTTGAAGGGCAGAACTTGATTTGCACCACCTGCGTCACCACAAGCTCATGGATGAAGTGGCACCGCAGGTCGATGGGCTTGGTGCAGGGGTGAAGCTCTATGTTTTTTATCAGAGAAACTGTGCTCATGTTCTCACAGCAGAGTGTATTTGCTGTGGTTTTCTACTGTCCAAGTCTTGCTAGCAGCTCATGCAACCACACGGCTTCCTTTGCTGCTTCACTAAAGGCGATGTACTCTGCTTCGGTGGTAGGAGAGGAGACACACTTTGTTTCTTGCTCCCCTAGCTGATTGCACCTCTCCCAAGCACAAACACGGACCCACTGGTCAAACTCCTTATTTCCAGGTCACCCCCTCAATCTCTGTCACTATAGCCAATGAGGATGGGGCTGTTGTTGCCGTTGAAGGAGAGACAAAGGCTGCTAATACTGTCAAAGTAACACAGTGCGCGCTCAACCGCCTCTCAATGCGGCACACTCGGATTCGCGCAAACGTGCTGAGAACTCCCAATGCTTGGATGATGTCGAGGAACGTGCCGACTGATGCGTACATGAGGCTTCCAACTGCTACTTGGTACGGCACTTCTTCCATGCGGCTACTCTCTTGCATGTCGCGGGAAGTCCACGTCATGCGCAGTTTCGCTCCCACTTCTTGTGGTGTTGAGGCTGTGTGCGCTCCTGCCATGTTGAAGCGCTTGACAATGCCACTCACGTACGTGCTTTGCGACAGCTCCAGCGTCTATTGCTGCCGGTCGCACTTGACCTGAGCACCTTACCAGCCGCACCACGCTTGCGCCTGAAGATCCACCGGCACCCGATCAGCCGGTGGCCACGTGGAGCTTCCTCAAAGGTCCAGGTGCCATTCTTCATGAGCGCACCATACTTCTCGTCTGCTGCGGCACGCCAATCTGCCACCTCGGCACTATGCATGGCTTCAGCAAATGTGGCTGGGTCATCGGTGATGGTGAGGAAGAGAAGCTCCAGGTCAGAGGACTCCGTTGGTGGTGGAGTGGAGCACACTTTTAGCCGCTCACCTTGCTACGTCTACTTCTTTGAGAGCCTCTCAGACAACCGTAACTGCTCCGCACTGTCCTTTCCACCTTTGTTGAGGCATGAAGACCTTCGTGGCAGCTGCTGTGTTTAACTTTGCTACTCCTCCTCATCAGATTCAGCTGCTGGCTCCTTCTTCTTCTCAGCTCCCTCAACCTCCTTGTCATTGCCGCTTTCACCACCATCTTCCACACCGCCCACCTCTGCTACGGGTTCTTCTCCCACTTCAGGTACAAGTACGGGAGCAAATGGAACTGCAGACATAGGGCTCGAAGTCCAGTCCTTAACGTCCTCTTGAAAGACCACGTCACGGTACCGGATGATCTTGCGTGTAGCAAGGTTGTAGAGGTGGTACCCCATGGTGTCGATGATGAGGAAAGCCGCCTTCACCGACTTTGTCTCTAGCTTGTTGTTATTGCCAACAGGCACGTTGATGAATGCGCCACACCTGAAGACATTCAAGTGCATAACTTAAAGGTGCGAAAGGCTGGCGGGAGATCCGCGTCTTGGAGCATGCTCGGAACACGCTCCATGAGCGTGCGGTTTGTGCGTTCAGCCACGCTGTTTAGCTGCAGTGTTCCAGGTGGGGTGACCTCGTGCCTGATCTTGGAACGCTTGAGGTAGGTACGGAATTCGTTGGAGAGTTACTCTCCTCCACCTTCGGTGCAAAGCACCTTCAACGGCCTGCAACTCTCAGTCTGTGCAGTAGCAAGCCATACCTTGAAAGCATCAAAGCACTCATCCTTTCCTGCTAGGAAGGACACGCACGTCTTCCTTGACTTGCCATCAATGAGCGTGACAAAGTAAAACTTGGTGGATAAGGACTGTAGTGGCATGAGATCACACAAATCAGAGTTAAGAAGTGAGAGAAGCTCAACCGCCCCCTTCCCTTCCCCTGTGAAAGGAGAGCGGACATGCTGTCCTTTAATGCACCTCTCACAAGCGGATACACATAGTTGCTTCACCCCCTTGAGCTCCAGGCCGCGGACCATCGTTGCATGGAGATGATGGTGCAAGGTGACATAGCCAGCGGTGCCATACGTCGATGTCGTGTTTTCCCTCCCTCGCCACCAACGCTAAAACTGCTTCCTTCTCCAACGCCACATGAAGATAGTAAAATCTGTCTTCTTTGTCTAATTTTGCAAGCACACAGCCTGCATGGGCAGAGAAGGTACAGCCACCATTCTCAAAGTGAACATGCATGCCTTTGGAGATGTGAGATGAGACAAAGAGGAGGTCAGCTGCCAACCTCGGAATATGGAGCATCCCCTTCACACGACGTTCCACGTGCTTACCCTCAAGAAGCACAAAACACAATCTCATTCTCTCCAAACGCCATTTGTACATGATTGTCCCCCATGTACACCCGACGAGGCTCAATGACGGTGTAGACGATGAACCACTCCCGACAACAAGCCATGTACGGCGTGGCTCCCAAGTCGATGATCCAGAACAAGGAGGTGTTTTCAGAGACGTGCAGAACCCGGATGGTGGTCATAAATCCACTCTCCCAATCTGCTGTGTCTGCGAAAGCGTCGGACTGCTTTCCTACTCCCGCTCCAGTCACAAAGTCTGTCTTCTTCTTCCGACATCCGGGTGACCAATGGCTCGGCTTCTTGCAGTAGTGGCAGTTCCCCTTCATCTTCCCTCCGCTGTTCCTCCTGGTTGGTACAGCACCACTCCCATGACCGCAGTTGGTGATGAGAGCGACATCCAGTTCACTTCCGCCCTCCTCCCCATTACTCTGCTCCTCCTCAAACAACAGGCTATCCTCCACATTGTTGAGGGATAGCTTGTTGCCACGCTGGTCCAGGGAAACAATGAGAGGAGTGTAGCTGCTAGGAAGGCTAGAGAGAATGGTTAGCATGAGCACACGTTCAATAACAGGGTCCTCAATTACAGCAAGCTGGTCAGAGACGGACTTCACCATGTTGATATAGTCAATCATGCATCCGGACTCATCCATCTTCACAGTGTGAAAGCGATGAAGCACCTTCATGTTCATAAGGATTGACTTGGAGGCATATGTGGACTCAAGATTTTTCCAAACCTCCTTAAGCGTGAGGATGCCACGGACGCAGAATTGCTGCCATTTGGCAAGGTAGACATGGATGGTGGCGAGGGTGCCGTCACACTTCTCGCAGTAAGTACAGGCCTTGCCAGGAGAGAGGGAGCCTTTTCCTGGTTCCTTGTCCTTCTCATCTACTTGGCTCTAAAGACCCTTCTCCATCAGCACCATCTTCATGGTTTTGGCTCCAGTTGAAGACGTTTTTGCCTTCAAACTTGGCGATGTTGATGGCGGCCACAACCGAAGTGGATATCGCCATGGTAGTGAAACGTTAAGGCCCAAAACGAATCTCTCACACAAAAGGGTACAAGGAATGCCTTAGTGATGAGGAAAAACCTTGTTCTAGCTTTGATACCACTAATGGAAACTGGGGCAGATCTTAGGGAGGTGATCAGGCTCGCCAAGAGCCGCCTAGGCAGGACCAACTATTTGTGAGAGGGAGTTGCAGGTTGCACAGACAGAAATTACGGAAGGAAATATAGGTCTGAAGCGAAAGCTAAATACTGGTATGTCTCCGTAGTGATAAATTGCATAATCACAGCTTTCTAATGAGCCCTTAAATGCCTCATTTGGCCAAGGGAGCACTGAGATACACTCTGTCAAAATTTGTACTCTAGCACACTCTCCTAGCCTAGGGGGGTGAGCGCCAGTCACCTTGTCACACATGAGAATGATGTTTCACACGACCTGCACGGCCAATAATCATGGAATACTCCTTCCTTGATGTCTCTTGGAGGTTCTCCAGCCTATATTTCTCCTTGAAGGCCGCTCTCAGCCGTCCTGGTCAATAATTCTGCCACCTTTTGGGCTGAAAGTGCTCAAGTCGTCACTTGAATTCGATCCATGATCTCCAAACTTTGGAAATCCATATCTCACTCAAACGGACTCGAAATTGAGTTTTGTAAAGTGCATTAGAACCTGTGCAACATCCTCTATGTATCTGTCATGCCAGATTATTTTTATCAAGAAACCAATTTTTGTCACTTTCTGGCACCCTCGTATCCATCATTCTCCTACTTTGCGAGAAGAAAAATCACAGTAAGTCCGTACTGTCGCATGTGCTGCTGAAAGCGGCACATTGCCAGCTGCTTGGTCAGGACGTCTTTCAGCATCATGCTTGAAGGGCAGAACTTGATCTGCACCACCTGCTTTGCCATGAGCTTGCGGATGAAGTGGTACCGCAGGTCGATGTGCTTGATGCAGGCCTGAAACTCTACCTTCTTGGTCAGAGCAATGGCGTTCATGTTGTCACATTAGATTGTAGTCGCTGTGATTTTCTTCTTTCCAAGGCTTGCTAGAAGGTCACGCATCTACATGCCTTCCTTTGCTGCTTCACTCAGGGCGATGTACTCTGCTTTGGTAGAGGAGAGGGTGACGCTCTCTTGTTTCTTGCTCCTCCAGCTGATTCCACCTCCCAGAGCACAAACACGAATCCACTGGTCGACCTCCTTGTGTCCAGGTCACTTCCCCAATCTGCGTCATTGTAGCCGATGAAGATGGGGCTGTTGTTTCCATTGAAGGAGAGGCAAAGGTTGCTGATTCTGTCAAGGTAGCACAGTGTGTGCTTAACCGCCTCCCAATGGGGCACGCCCAAATTCGTGTAAAACTAAGCACTCCCACTGCTTGGCTGATGTCAAGGCAGGTGCCGACTGCCGCGAACATGAGGCTCCCATTTGTTGCTTGGTACGGCAGTCCTTCCATGCGGCTACTCTCTTGCATGAGGCGGGGAGTCTGCGTCATGCCCTGCTTCGCTCCCACTTCCAGTGATTTTGAGGCTTTGCGTGCTCCTGCCATGTTGAAGCACTTGACAATATCGCTCACGTACGTGCTCTGTGACAGCTCCAAAGTCTGCTGCTACTGGTCACGCTTGACCTCAGCACCTTACCATCCGCACCACGCTTGCGCCTGAAGATCCACCGGCACCCGATCACCCGGCTGCTACGTGTAGCTTCCTGGAGGGTCTAGAAGCTGTTCTTCATGAGCGGACCATAATCCTTGTCTACTGCGACAAGCCAATCTGCCACCTCGGTGCTGCACATGGCTTCAGTGAATGTGGCTAGGTCATCGGTGACGGTGAGGAAGAGGAGCTCAAGGTTACAGGACTCTATTGGTGGTGGAGCGGTGCACAGGTTCAGCCGCTCACCTTGCTACGTGTGTTTCTTTGCGAGCCTCTTGGACTGCCATAGCCGCTCCCCACTGTCCTTTGCACCTTTGTTGAGGCGTGTAGACGTTTGTGGCAACTGCTGTGTGTTGCTTTGCTCCTCCTCCTCATCAGATTCAACTGCTGGCTCCTTCTCCTTCTCAGCTCCCTCCACCTCCTTGTCATTGTTGCTTTCACTGCCATCTTTTGCACCACCCTCCTCTGCTACCAGTTCTTCTCCCTCTTCAAGTACCAGTGCGGGAGCAAGTGGAACTGCATACATAAGGCTCCAAGTCCAGCCCTTAACTTCCTCTTAAAAAACCACATCACGGCTTCGGATGATCTTGCGTGCAGCGAGGTTGTAGAGGCGGTATCCCATTGTGTCGTAGCCGGGGAAAAGCGCCTTCACCAACTTTGCGTCCAGCTTGTTGCGGTTGCCTGCAGGCATGTGCACAAATGCGCCATTTCAGAAACTGAGGTGCAGTTCTAACGTGGCTCGACGGGTCTTCTGTGCTCACGGCTTGTTTTGTGCGATTTTTCCGAGTCAAAGCCTGAGCTTTCTGGTCGCCTCATGCTATGCTTCTGGAAGTGAAAGACATTTGTGTGACAGTCACTTTTGCGAAGGGAAGAACGCGATTTTGCATTAGTTTTTTAACATGGACATGACCTGAACATTTGTAGGGCTAGTCATGAGCTCTCCAGGGCACCAAACCGTGCACGATTCAGATCACCGTAACTCCCGCTATGTCAGCCAAAGTGCAGCACCCCAAACCAGTCGCTCAGTTGGCTACACGCACCACATCGCCCGCCGAGGCGCCCTCACACATCAAGGACCCATCAAAATGCCATTCCGGAGGCGGAGATGTCCGTACGCTTAGTGGCGGTGCCCCTCACGCCTTTGGGGTCTGTTTCGATGCGTTAATCATCGAGTTTGGTGATGGGGATTGATGTGGGTCAAAACATATTCGCGGACCTGCAGTCGGAATTTCGACTGTCCTTGAGTAACAAAATGTACTACTAAGTTTCGGACGCCGAGCCAGAGACTTGGCTAAGTCCCTCAGTAACAAACTGCACTACTGGCATCCGGCGGATCATTCACCGGACGCCTCGGCAGCCCTTCCGGAGAAAAATCTCCAGATGTACTTTTGTTACTCGGTCAGGTGGATTATCCACCTCCAGTCGAACCGTGGCTGAATCCCAAAGCCGCCGCGCACACCCAAACTTTGGAAGCCCATATCTCCCTCGTTACTTGTCCGATTCTGGTGAAACAACTTCCACCGGATTTAGCGACTCGTCAACTTTCAGGGGCAATCATCCATTTTAGGATCAAATCAATCTTCGAGTCACAAAATCCAACGAGGAATCATTTCCCCTCTCTGGCGGCTCGTCGGCGCCTCCCGGCACCGCACTTGGGCATGCAGAGGGGCAAATCTTCAACACGCTACACCCAAAGACTTTCAGGTGCGTCAATGGTAGTTTTCATCCTTTGCACGCATCCTCCGGTGTCATCAATGGCATGGCGTGCATGGGACTCGGGTTTTTTAGGTACACTACAATGTTGACCGCTTCCGTCCAAAAGGTTGGCGGGAGCTCCGTGTCTTGGAGCATGCTGCGAACACGCTCCATGAGTGTACGGTTTGCGCGTTTAGCCATGCCATTCAGGTGTGGTGTTCCAGATGGGGTGGCCTTGTGCCTGATCCCGCGACACTTGAGGTAGGTGCGAAAGTCGTTGGAGAGGTACTATCTTCTACTTCGGTGCAAAGCACCTTCAACCGCCTTCCACTCTTAGTTGGTGCAGCAGCAATCCATACCTTGAAAGAATGAAAGCACTCATCCTTTCCTGCCAGGAAGGACACCCACGTCTTCCTTGAATTGTCATCAATGAACATGACAAAGTACAACTTGCCGGAAAAAGACTGTGATTTCATGGGATCGCAAAAATCAGAGTGAACAAGTGGGAGAAGCTCAACCCACCCCCTTCCCTTCTCTCGTGAAAGGAGAGTAGGCTTGCTTCCCTTGAATGCATCTCTCACAAGATGATGTACCTGGTTGCTTTTCCCCCTTGAGCTTTAGGCCGCAGACCATCTGATGCATCGAGATGATGGCACCAAAGCCAAGGTGACCAAGCCGACGGTGCCAAACGCCGATGTCGTGTTTTCCCTCCCTCGCCGCCAACGCTGATTTGGCTTCCTTCTCCGACGCCTCATAGAGATGGTAAAGTCCGTCCTCTTGTTCCGCTTGTGCAAGCACACAGCCTACATGGGCAGAGATGGTGCAATCACCATCCTCAAAGTGAACATGTATGCCTTCAGAGATGAGAGATGCGACAGAGAGGAGGTTAGCTACCAGCCTCGGAACATGGAGCACCCCTTTCACACAACGTTCCATGTGCCTGCCCTCAACGGAAGCAAAAAACATAATCTCACCCTCCTCAACCACCACTTGTACATGATTGTCCCCCATGTACACCCGACGAGGCTAAATGGAAGTGTAGACGAAGAACCACTCCTTGCAACAAGTTGTGTGCCGCGTGGCTTCCGAGTCGATGATCCAGAACAAGACAGTGTTGTCAAAGACGTGCAAGACCTGGATAGTGGTGACAAATGAAGAGCACAAAGCATAAATACCTGCCGTGACGCACACGGCAGTGTGATCTTGTAATAAAACTGGCCAAAATGACTGTTTTGGCCATTATTCTGCGCACAGGGATCCGAAGGCAACATCGTCTGAACCTATAGATGCAAAATCTTAAGCCGGACGCTACAATCACTTAGACACCAAGTTGAGCACAAATTGGTGGATACAGAATACAACACACGTAAATCGGGCTCAAGAGGTAGTCCATAGAAAGAACCGTAGTGATTGCAAAAGAATTGCAGAGCACCCGAGCAAGCCCTCGGGACGTCGTAGGAACTGCTGGTGGTTGGTATTATCACCAATTGGTGTTCCAACGCCAGCTGGGTCCGCGTCGTTGATGTGCACGAGCATGGAGATGAGCAAGTGGTCACGATTAGTTGTATAGAAAGACAGGGACAGCTCACATTGCAGTACTTCCCTATGACCCGATGGTACGTATGTCCATACACGTGCAAAACTGACACAAGTGCACAACAAGACGCTCAATATTCCATACTCACACACCCCACTCTCAGCAAACCTCAAGCAAGGGGCGTGTTGGAACTATTGGATGTAGAAGCACCCTCAAGGATACATAGCCTTCACTGGTTTATGCTACCAATGCTTGTGACAGCCAATGGACACCAATGGTGAAGAGCGTGGAGTACAAGGATTATGGATATGAGTGGAAAGAACATGTCACATACAGTAGAACTAAATTGATTTTTTTCTTAGTTAGCACTGTGCGATTACATTAGATCCTTTTAGCCTATGATCTAACCTTTCCAACGCATCCAAGGACGTCCAAATTGGAGCAATAAATCTCTTGCTATGGCCATCGAAGTAACCCTTGGTGGAGCCGCCCACCTTGCCTTGTACGCTAAGCAACGGGAGTCACTTTGATGATGACCATTTAAAGCACCTTTTCTTGCCAAGAAGTCAAGGAGAAGTTCACCCTGCTCCAGGAAAATCCTCTGTTGCTTCCCTTATAGCCTTGGTGCATTTCGAGCTCATTGAAGTTCAACTCAGTTCACCGGTGGTGGATTATCCCGCCACCCATGGAGGATACCAGATTGCACCCGCACAATACCCAAACTTTGGGTTGGCTAACTTTCTAAATACTCACTCAAATCGAGCGATTCAAATGTAAATTCAGATCAGGTATTCGATCAATCACCAGAGGTTGAACCAGGGAATACAACGGCACTTATGGCAAGGGGCATACCATGTGAACAGGGCGAAGCCCGACAAATTTGGAATGGCCACCATGTACTTTTCACGTGCTAGTGCTTGGGTCAGGATGTCAAACCGCTACATGTCCGTGCTGACCCAGATGACAGACATCACTTGTCTCTCCACAAGATCATGCACAAAATGATGCTAACCAGCAATGTGCTTCCTACGTGTATGAAACAAACCAGATTTTTCAGCATTGGAAAAACCACATTGGTTGTTACAACGCAAAATGACGCAAGGCATAGACTGACGCAAATCACGAAATAGACACTGCAGCCACACTACCTCAGTAGCCCCAGCCCACAGTGCAACATACGCAATCTCTCATGAGCTACTGCAATGCAGTCCTGCTTGCCACTCCACCATGACACAGCGGTGCCACCGAGCAAGAATACGTACCCTGTTCAACTACGTTGATTAGGATTTCACGCCTAGTCGCTCTCTGTGTAGCCGTCAACTACCACCAAGCACTGCTGTCCAAATCAGAGTTTGAGGTATGGTGTAGAAACCACATATTGCACCACTCGCATAGCCGCATGAAGGACGCTTCCCCAAGGAAACTGTGAGAACTGTGCAAGGAGGTTGACAGCATAGGCAAAATCGGGTCATGTAATCGTAGCCAAGTACATCAGAGAGCGAATGAGGTGCAAGTACAAGGTGGAATCTACTGTCTCCCCCAACTGTACTGGATCATCCACCTTCAAGGCATCCTGCGTGTTGGGGTGGAGGCTGTGAGAACTGCACCAAGTCATCTAACAAACTGATCCCCACCAATGCAGGCATAACGTGCGTGATGCAAAAATAGTGTCCATCGCTGACAGTCATGTACCCTCTCCATCCCAAGGAACACAGCTACAGGACTAAGATCCTTCATCCTATAAGTTGTCAAAAGGAATGCCTTGGCTTATTCCACAACCTCCATCAAAGGAGACATGCTTAGGAGGTCATCCACATTGAGCAAGATGGTAGTGAAGCTACCATCTACCAGTCTACGAAAGAAGGATGGATTAGTATCACTCTACATGTAACCAAAACATGTGGGTGTGCTCATGATCTCCAAGTTCCAACACTGAGCTCACTTCTTCAGGGTGTACAAGGCCTTGTACAAGTTGAGACCTTGTCACCGAAGTCAAAGCCTGGTGGCTGGACCATGTAGATCTCCTTCTCTATAACACTATGGAGGAACACATTGTTTACATGCATCTTGCATGGCTCCTGATTATGGTGAGCAACAACCCCAAACACGGCGTGAGCGGTGGTTCTACAGCCAGCAGGTGCAAACATATCCTCGACCTCTAAGAACCCTTTGGCTGTCAAGAGGGTCTTGTAGCCATTCATTGAGCCATCAGGATTCACCTTCTTGCAAAGGACCCACTTCTCCTGCACTGTCTTCCGCCCAGGTGGGCGGTCGACAAACTTATAGAACCCATGCTCACATATGACTGTCAGCTCATCCTCACAAGCACCATGCTGCAGCTCTATGCCTCAACCAAAATTGTCTCCTTGAACGTGCCTGCCTCGACCAAAATCGTCGTTGAGAGAAAGCTCCAAGTGGCCAAAACGCACGGCTGGAGACTCGGCCTAACCAGGACGAAATCAGCTGCAACATCGCAAGTGATGGAGAACCCACAAAGGACCAAATTGTGGCTTACAGTGCATGCTAGATGCACCTCTGTGTAGTCTACCTGGACACCCAGGCCAAGGACCTTCGTGCCAGGCTTGCCACTCTAAACGCTACAAGTCGGCCATCTAGGTGCCAAATCAACTGTCCGTTGAGTCATAGAGGCCAGTGGTCAAAGACGGCCACCGGGCTCACAAGAGTAACCCGATGCTAACGTGCTTACCTCCAACTGCATAGGAGGAGGCTAGGCCACAACTACAGGGGCTATGGAATTGCACGGAAGGAGGAGGGATGAAGGAAAATCATGGAAAGGTGTAACTGAAGATACTATCATTGATGTAAGATCACGTGTGCCTGAGGAAAAGGACACAAGCATTGGACCCGATGTGTCAGAGGAAATAGAGGCTCACATAGGATCGAGTGTGCTGGAGGGACCTGATGCTGGCATAGGATCAGGTGTGCAAAAGGGGAGTGACGCTAGCACAGGATCAGGTGTGCCAGAGGGGCCTCACACTCGCACGAGATCAGGTGTGCCAAAGGGGATTGACACTGGCATAGAATAAAGTGTGCCAGAGGTGACCGATGAGGCTACTAGATCCACAACCAAGATGGCTAGACGGTCAGCAGCCGGAGACCAGGCTACAAGTAGGTGAGTGCCTTGAAGACGAGAGCATCATGAGAATCGACAATGGAATGGCGAGCGTGGTCCCGAAAGAAGAGCCCTTCAACCGCACAGAGATGCTGAGGAAGGCACACAAGTGACCCAGAGATGAGACCTTGGACCCCTACTGGTCCTTGGTGTACTAGACGCAAGCTAGAGATCCCCAAACGTGGATGAGACAGAGATCGGCGTGATGGCCAAACCACTGCTCATATGGCATGACATGATCAAGAAGAGGACCATGCAGGAGGCAATTCTAGACCCACATCATGTAAGAGAAGCCCTCAAATGCAAAGGACTCTAGAGGACCACACTCACACCATATGGCATGGACCGCATCCTCTATGGTGTGGTTCCAATGCTCGGACACACCGTTGTGCTGTGGTGTAGTAGGGGCTGAGATTCAGTGACGAACGTCGTGATCAACAAAGAAGGTGTCCATGTCGCCTCAGATTTTGCCACCATGTTTCTAGCAGAACGTGTGAAGGATGTGATGGGACTGGCACTTATCCATCATCAGCCAGAGGCAAACCACCATGGTAGTATTGCTCTTGTGGGGTAGGCCTTTTGGGGTGAATTCATCATTCAGGGTGAGAACATCACCCCCGTACCCCCAGATTGGCCATGGTACACTTCCCTGCATACATCCACCCGTTGCAGCAGTGACCTATGGTCTACTGTCGCAGGTGCCGGTTGCACAGATGTTTCCGCCGGTGCCATAGCTCTTCGCTGCACCATCATATCCAAGAGCGTATGCTCCTGCCCCCGTGCCCATAGAGACGACACCACCTCCAGCCTGGGCCGTTTACGCATGGGAGCAGACGGGCGCTGCATCATCTGCCGGAGCGACCCCACCATTTCTAGCCTGGTCAGGCTCAGGCGAGCTGAGTCCACCCACGCCCGTGACAGCAACATGAGCAGCAGGTCAGAGGTTAGGTTGCACACACGCCACCACATCCCATGGCTTGCGCATGCACAAGTGGCTATATGACACCGCCGTATCACACCACATGTCGCCGCACCGCCAGTTGTTTGTGTCTCTGTATGCCGCGCATGATGTTGATGGTGTTCGCACAGGCTCTGGGAAGGTTCTGCGGGTTGGGGGCACAATTGCGTTGCAAGCGCCGAGAGGGGCGATATGGCTGACTGGGGTGTTGTATGTCCCTCGACTGAAGGTGACTTTTCTTTCGGGGGCTCAACTAGACCGTCAAGCGGGCATGTCAGCACTGACACAAAATCAGAGATGTTCTCTCTTTGATAGCAGCTGGTCACTGTTGGTGGATGGGCCTCTACATGCTGACGTGCTTTACAGGCTCACACTGTTTCCATGTATAGGATCATCACGTCCACAGTTGCATGTCATGACAGGGACAGATGCACAACACGCTAACCTGGTGCACAGACGTCTTGTCCATATCAACAAGGAACTGGTGACAGAACTGATGAAGCATGCACAGGCGCATGGACTGACACGGACAGAGTGCCCCCACGGTCTCAAAGACAACTCGTGCCTATAGTATCACGAGGGGAAGTCGCACAGACAAACATTCCCCAGATCTGAACATGTAAGCACTGCTCCACTGGCACTGGTCCATGCAGACCTAACCGGATTCATGCCTGTACCGTCTCTATAGTATGGAGCACAGCACATACTGACGCTAACAGATGACTAAAGTCGTTTTCATTGGGCATTCTTGTTGTGCACGAAGGCTGACACTCAGCGTGCCATAACTGAGTGGATACCCTATGTTGAATGGCAAACAGGTTGCCCTCTTAAGGTCCTACGCACAGACAGAGGAGGTGAGTTCCTGGGTACACTGACAGAAGAACAGAAGGGTAGAGGAATATTGCACCAAACGACCGTACCATACACTCCCCAACAGAACGGTGTCGCTGAAAAGTGGCACCGCACCCTTGGAGATGCTCTACGCACTCTCCTTACCATGTCGGGTCTTTCTTTTGGATTTTGGGAAGAAGCGGTGAAATACATCACCTGGGTGTGGAACAGGATACCGCAAGGGCCACTGCCTAAGTCAGTCACACCATGGGAACACTGGTTTAAGGAACAGAAAGATTTGCAACCGGCCCAGGTGTGGCATGTGTGTGGCTTCCACAACAACAGAGAGCACCCAAACTGAGTCCTAGGGGCAAGTGGTGCGTTTTTGTCGGGGTGTCTCATGCATCTAAGGCATGGAGGTTTTGGGACCCGATCAGTCACAGCTTTCTAGGGAGTCGGGATGCATCCTTCTTGGAGCACATGCCATACAAGGCGCTTCTTACACTTAGGCATGCTCCACAGTTTTCCATGCTACAGCAATACCCTGAGTACGTGAGTGTGCCAGTGTTCATCCCGCAGAGTGCAATACCCCTGCAGAGTGTCTCTGTGCACCAAATACACCGCAGGCTGGTTCCCCTGTTCCCGCAGACCTCCTCACCCCCAAAGATCTTGAGTCTGCTGAATCAGAAGATTCTAGAGGACAGAGTACACAATCACCGCCCGGCTTGCACTCCCTTATGTCCGACCTGCCCTCCGATCAGGTCAACGGTCCACCACAAGAACCAGTGCGGAGGTCCTCAAGGAACCTGCGGCGGGTTTACTACAAACAGTTCTACAACGTGGTAGGCACATGGGCACAGGCAGAACCGACCACCCTCACTGAATCAAGGGGGCATTCTGACGCAGAGGAATGGGAGCAAGCCATGATCAATCAAATAAATGCTTTGTTGGAGCATAAGGTGTTTGAACTCGTTCCACTTCCACCAGGGCGCAAGGCAATAGATGTGAAATGGATTTTCAAACTCAAAAGAAACTTGGCGGGCATGATAGAGAAATACAAGGCCAGATTGGTGGCAAAAGGGTTCCACCAGATCCCCGGTCAAGTCTTCACTGACACGTGCGCTCCTGTGGGGAAGTAGACAAGCAGTTGTGTCCTGTTGGGGTTGGCAGCTCTAGAGGATTGGGAAGTCCATCAAATGGACATGAAAAATGCATTTCTCAATGGGCCACTAGAGGAAAAACTGTACGTCCGACAGCCTGAAGGGTTGGATGATGGGACAGACAGAGTGTGGCTGCTCCTGAAAGCTCTTTATGGACCGAGGCAAGTACCAAGATGCTGAAATAAGGAAGTATAACGAATTCTAGACAAGGGCGGGTTCATTCAAAGCATGTATGATCCATCGCTTTTCTTGTGTTGGGCAGGTGAGGGGCCTGTTGCTCTTATTGTCTACGTGGATGACCTCCTCATTCTCTCTCTCTATCTCTCAACCTTGTGTCCCACACCAAAGCACTGCTTACGGCACACTACTGCATGACAGACCTTGGAGAGGCACGCGATTTCTTCGGCATGACCATAACACAAGAAAGAAAGTCACACACTCTGTCCCTTCATCAACGGCGGTTCATTGCACATCTCATAGCACGCTTTGCACACCTTGTACAGCATCTCCCATGACAGTGCACACCCATGATCCCAAATGTCTATGCTCACCTCCTTGATGCACACAATACTGATAACGGACCAGACAAAGATCCCACACTGTACCGTCAAATATTGGGCAGCCTGAGCTACCTGGCCACCACCGCATGACTGGACATAGCCTGTGCAGTCAACACGCTCGCTCAATTCAATCAGCAACCCCGAACTGCCCATAAAAAGGCTCTTCTGAAATTGTTGCGCTATTTGTTGGACACTGCCGCTGTCGGTCTTGTTTTCTCTCCAACACAAGCACCATTGTTGGATGGTTTTTTCAACAGTGACTATGCACGGGACATAACAGCGCACAGCAGGGACGGGTGGGTACTTCGTCTTATGGGCACCTCAGCCTCGTGGTGCAGTGCAAAGCAGTCATGTGTGGCAAAAGGTTTGGCTGAAGCTGAGTATATGGCACTTGGGGAAGCGTCGTGTGAAGCCATTTGGATGCGCAGGCTGTTGGAAGAGTTAGGATTTGGGCTTGATGTTGTTCCGCTACACAGTGACAGTTCGGCAGCCCGCCGCACCACAGCAAATGACGGAATCTTGCACCCACGCACAAAGCACATTAGTATAGAACACCAATTTGTGCATGGGGCAGTCCAAGCAGGTGCAATTTAAGTGTGTGGCATTAGCGGCTCAGAGCAACTTGCTGATTTCCTTACAAAGGCATTCCCATCATCTGCACTCACAGACCAACTATGTCAGCTTGGGTGCATGCCTCTTGCACCCTTGGCCAAGGGGGCGTATTAATCCGTGTGACATTCCTTCCACATGTGTGTCCTCGGGTGCGCAGGGCATGGCGATCCTGAGATCAGTGGAGACACGCGCTGAGACCACCAGCAGCCAAGCGGATACCTCAGGCCATCTCTCTCAAGTTGCGTGACCTCCCTCGGCACGATCCCATGACCTCCACTCTCATCGGCCGCGAAGACCCATTTTGGAGTGTGTTTTTCATGAGCTACTTTGTTGTAGGAAAAACTGAATTTATCTTGCTTTGTGTTGGAATTTCTACTCCTAGGCTGACATACTAATTTTTGGGTTGAGGTTGGGCCAGTGTAAGTGCACTTAGGATGGACTGGGGATCTCACAAATTTCCAAATAGACATTTAGCAAGCCAGGAGGTGGGTTCGCTTTCACTTCGCGAATCGAACCAGCGCCGACCGCATTGAGTGAAGCACGTCTAGCGTGCTTTGCTTCCTCTCCCTCTTACCTGTTTGATCTAGGGACTCAGCTTTTTTGGCCGAAACTGGCGCGCCATGCAGAACCCAGCCTAGTGTCCCCGAATCACAACTGTTTTCAATGATTCAAGTTGCATTGAAGAGCCAGAGAATTTCTCAGTCCTGCTTGCAGTGACCTCCCTCACCATAATCCCAACACTTGCCTCTCGGTCCTAGCTGCCCGCCCGCGCTCCACTGCCTGACTTTGATTGCATCCACCCCCATGGGCACAGCCTGACCCCGCTACTCCATCCATGGTTGTGTTGCACAGCTGGTCCGGTGTGCACTGTAGCTTACCATGTCAATGCGCTCCACTACCAAAACCAAATCCGCAAAGGTCCGCAACCAAAGCACTGCGAGGTCATGTTGGACCTGCGGCTTCAGGCCGTCATGGTAGCGGTCATACGCCTCCGCGTCCGAGAGGTCATGGATCGGTACCGTCAAAGCCATGAAACGTGTGGTATAGTCCTGGACCGATCTGCCTTTCCTGACATTTTTTCTTTTGTCACATGCGACTCGGCTGCCGTTAAGGAGGTCAAAATGCGCTTGGAGCATCATCTCAAACTGCTCCCACACCTCTGGTTTCTCCTTCAACACCCACGTATCAAGCTGGAATTCCTGCCCCAGTGGTAGACTCAACAATGGCTCAAGCCATTGGGTGGCCCCCAGCTTGTCCGGCAATCCAGCAGCGTTCCGTCAGTATACTGCCGACCACCATTGCAGCGTAATTCACCGGAGTAGTGTAGGTGTATACTTCAGTCTCGTGGTATCTTCTCCCACAGGTACGCCAAATGCCATGAAGTACAGGTTCACCGTGATGAGCCTCCAACGCACTGCCCTTGTTGGTGTAGAAATCCGACTCCTTTGGCTTGGGTCACCAAAAGGTAGGTGTAGATGCCAATGCGACACCCTCCAACACACTGCTCACTTGGCCGACGTGCCTCACGTCAAACTCCACACGAAACTGCTAATTCTATTTGCTCAACTCATTGAGGGCACGCCGGATCTCCTCTATTGGGATGACTAGGAAAAATGCCGCTGCAGCCATGGTTCGGGGTGTGATAAAAACACTTTGGCTAAATGCAGTTGCGGTAGATCTTATACCTCCCTTGAGTCCGTGCAAAGGCGAGCAAATGTCCACGCGCTCTGATACAAAATATGAAATGAGGGACACCCGGCGTGATGGTCACACGCTGAGCCCTTGGGAAAAACCTCCCATCCCTCCACCCTTTGGTATGTCTAACTAACCATTGAGATGCCACACGACCCTCTCTTAGCGGCAAGGGTGTTGCTAGTGTTAGAGGTTTGTGACTCTCCGGATAGTGTTCGCACCAAGGCTCATTGTAAAATACTTGTAGGATTGAATGGATGTATGTAAATCAATGCTTGGAGTACAAGGAGAGTTGGGCAAGACCTTAGACTTGATAGATGAGTACAAGGCAATGTAAAAAGTCCTAAGGTAAGATTGGCATGCCTAGGAAAACCCCTAGGCTTCCTTATGTACCACGTCCTATGAGCCAGCCAAGAGTCCCTCAGCATTCCAAAGCCGTATATTAAGGTGCAATCATGAAGATAACACATGAATCATGTAGTCCGTGTTGTGAGCTTTCCAATGCACCAAAGAACGCCTAAATTCATGGAGAAACGACTGAGTTATGACTGTTTGAGTACTCCACGCATGATTGCTCCTGGCAGCACCGTCAGCGGGGGTCACGGCCACCCGAAGCGCCTTTACCTGTGAATGCAGCTCCAACCGCCATCCCGAAGCACAGATGGACCCCAATGGAACTTGCCTTGTTGTCTAACCATCCATCTAGGGATGCTTTGGCTACAGAGGGCAAGAAATTCGCTCCACTGTGCTCGGGATCGAACCAACATGTCTCTTGTTTTCTAGAGGCACACCTCCCATCTTTGCACGGCCGAATCTTTCTCATCCTAGCAACAAACGACCCGGTCCTTTGGTCCATTTTTCATGTATTTTCACGTAGATTACAATGAGAGCATCAAAACATGCATATGAATCTAGCATGATGACGCAATCACTTCCTCGACCGTTGGATCCCATAACACAGATGCTTTTCTGAGGTGTCGTGGCAACAGACATGAAACGTCATCTCCCTACACCCCGGAGTAGAACGGTATCTCTGAGCACTCGAATTTCACCATGGCTGATGCGGTCCGCAATATGCACATTGATTCTGGCCTGTCCGAGGGCCTCTTCTTCGAGGCCATGTCGTAGATAACCTGGGTTTGGAACAAAGTTCCCCACAATTCCTTGCCCTATCCTTTCACTCCCTACCAGTATTGGTATAGGCAACAAGCAGATCTTCGTCCTGTGCATATCTGGGGTTGCGTTGCCAGTGTCTGACTCCTAAAAGACCAGCGAGATGGAAAGCTGGCTCCCCTTGGTCGGCTATATGGGGCTCCCCTTGCTGCCATCACAACGGACTTTCATCCTGGATCCACGTAGGGTTATACCCTAATTTATCAAGAGCATCAAATTTCTGTGTCTGTCTTGTTGCCACGTGCTCTAGTAGACCTTGGCACCGCTCATATGTTGACAGCCAGGTCGTCTCTGTAGACTGCCGATCCACTGAGCCTCCGTGAGGCAAGGGCTGCACCTGATGCTGCCTAGTGGTACGCAGCTTGAAAGGAGGAACTGGGTAATATCAATGAGCATACTGCGTACGAGCTGGTCTAATTTCTCCCATATGGTAAAGCCATTGGGGCCAAGTGGGTTCTCCATTGCAAGTGGAAGCCATTGGACTTCAACCAGGTTTTCGTGCCGGTTGGCCGTTTTACCACCAGTCGCGTGCTCTTTAGCATGGTCATACAACATGTCTTGAATCTCCACCAGATGGATGTGATCAATGTCTTCTTTCATAGAGCTCTCAATGGTGAGAAGCTCTACATAGTCCAGCCCTTGGTTTCGAGGATGGCACTGCTCGTGTATGGCTAATAGATATGAGAGTTCCATAAAGTGATAAATATAGGTTTCTTGATAAAAATCATCTGATTGGATGATAGCTGCATAGAGAATATTATAAAGGTTCAAACACAATATACAAAACTCAATTTGGAGTCCATTTGAGTGAGATATGGAATTCCAAAGTTTGGAGATAATGGGTTGGGTTCAAGTGATGACCCGAGCACATTCACCATAAAGGCGGCATTAATACTGACCAGGATGGCTGAGAGCGGCCTTCAAGGAGAAAAAATGACTGGAGGAGAACCAGGAGAAACTAAGGAAAGAGCAGTCTACGGTTATTGGTTGTGCAGGTCGTGGGAGGCATACTTTTCATGCATGACAAGGTGACTGCCGCTCATCCTGCTAGGCTAGGAAAGTGTGCTAGAGGATAAACATTGTCAGAGTGTATCTCAGTGCTCCCTCGGCTAAATGAGGCATATAATGCTTTGTTGAAAATCTGTGACAATGTGATTTCGTACTCAAGAGTCCATTCAAACATTCAAATTTTCTGCAAAACCCATATTTGCTTCCATAATTTATGTCTATGCAACCTGCAACTCCCTCTCCAAACAGTTGGTCCTACCTAGGCGGCTCTTGGTGAGCCTGATCACCTCCCTGAGGGCTGTCCCAGTTTGCAACAGTGGTAGCAGAGGTAGAACAAGGCATTTCTTCATCTTTGAGGCGTTCCTTGTACCCTGTTGTATGAGAGAGTCATTTGTGGACTGAACGTTGCACTACCATGGCGGCATCCGCTTCTATGGTGGCCGGCGTCAACATCGCCAAGTTTGAAGACAGGAAATTCTTCAAGTGGATCAACAACATGAAGATGGTGTTGATAGAGAACAGACTATGGAGCCATGTCAGCAAGGAGGAACCAGCTCAGTCCTCTCTCTCACCTGGTAAGGCCTATATCCACCGTGAGAAGGGTGATCACGCCCTCGCCACCATCTACCTCCACCACGCCAAATGGCAGCAACTCCTTGTCCGTGACACCCTCACACAAAAGGAGGTTTGGAAGAAGCTTGAGTATACTTATGCATCCAAGTCAATCCTCATGAATCATGCAGCTCTGTCGTCGCTTTCACACTGTGAAGATAGATGAGTCCGGATCCATGATTGACCAGTGTTGACCTTGGTACCACGTACAACTGCACATCGATGTCCACAACGAGTATCAATGTATTCCATCTGAGGTACTTTGGTGCTCAAGCACTGTAAACTAGCCAGTAATGGCAGATTTGATGCTATGAACCATAAGTATGACATTTTTTAGAGAACCATGTTTGCCGTTTTTTCAACTTATCATCATTCTAACACATCTACTGAGTTCATGAAATTATTTCCCGACATTGTGAAATCAATAGCATCTCCAGAACATTCATCAACTTAACCTTAGCCACATATCCAGAAACATATACACTCTGTAATATATTGTCACCAGTATGGGAGGAATGCCACCGGTTCACAATAATTCCAAAGTAAAGAGATTTGTAATCAATCAACAGCTGCAAAAGCCAAAACAGATGGGCATTTACAATCAATATGAAGTTCCAACCTTGGAAAACAGAAATATTAGTGCATATCCTACTTCTTATTACGCCCATTCTTAGCTGGCTTTCAGCTGTAGCAAGGAGTTCTATGCCTGATGCACGGGTGGATGAGTTGTCTTTTCCAATTGCATCATTGTCGTCCTGAGCATGGCTGTTGACGACGTTGGCCTCTTTACCCGGGTCTCTAGGTGCACGCTCAGTCATGTCATCTGCACCTCCCTCTCTATCTGGGGTTGTTGCATCTGCTGCTGTTGAAGTTGCAAGAATCATTGGAGTTGCATGAGTTTTAGGTGTTATAGGACTTGCAAGATTTTCAGGAGTTATAGATTCTACAACAGTGGCTTTAGCTGTAGGAGTTACAGGGGTTCTAGGAGTTGCTGCTAGGGTTGTTGCATCTGCTGCTGTTGAAATAACACGTGTGTGGTTGCAACTGCTCTGCTTGTTGCTAGGTGTAGAGACCACTGAAGGAGTCTCATGCTGCATGCGGACACGGCGAGCATATGGCAGTATGGGTGTATCAACCAACATCCGAATGTTTGCTTGTGTCTCCACCACATCATCATCCACCTCTGCTCCAATTGCTTCCTCTTCTTCATCCTCTTCCTCATCACTGTCACTGCTCCCATCGTCACCACCATTGAGCACCTCCACCTCCTCTCCCTTGTCCACAATCTCCCCGTTCTCCTCATTGACTTCAACATCATCTGCTGCTACTTCTGCTTCTGCTTCCGCCGACACCTGCCTGGCTTCTTGCCGGCCGCTCTTGCCATACACCTTGCGTGGTTTGAAGTAGCTGTGATAGAGCAGCTTGAGTGTTGAGACGAGAAGACGGTTCCTACATGCAGTGTGTATTAACTCGTATGTAGAGAACATGCGTTCACATTCAGAGGAAAAACATGGTTGAGACAGAATCTTCAGAGCAAGATCATGCAAGCTAGGCATGTACTGGATGTAGTTCAAATGTCATTCAAGAGTCTTCATGCTCCTGCTTCTTACTTTAGCCACTGTAGCCACCGCCTTTGCATTTTTTTTTCTGTAGGAACTGTGGAAACAGAGTTCACGATGACCTGGACCCTCTAGAAGGCCGATTCTCAAGCAATAGATGATCATGCTCGTCTGCTGGAACTAAAGAATCCACAACACACTGCCATTCATGCATGGTTGCTGTTTCAAGTGAGAGATCATTCCCAAAGTGGGCGGGGTGCAACCTTCACGCAACAGTGTACAAGGGACAGGCCATGTCTTTGCTCCAGCGAGAATTAAGTCGTCAAAGCACAAACTGAACGTGAGACTTAGTAACCTTTGCTGGCTTCCTGTTCATTTTTTCGACCAGGACTTTCAGCTCTTTTACACAATCGAACATGCCCTCATAAATATCACCTGTTGAGCCACATTTCCTGTTAGCCACCCGCAAGGCCCTCACCAGAGGCTCCAAAAGGTACCGGAGCTGGTGTACCTACAACCAAAAGACCCTGTGGTGTATGATACGACGCACCTCCCTTTTCCTTCCTTTGAAGCCTGCATCCCGCCTGACTCCCATCTGCCTCCACAGGTCCGTGTCGACCATGGTCTCCAAATTCTCCTTTTGGTCCAGCAGGCACTCAATCATGTCAAACGTTGAGGCAAACCTGGTCTCGCACCGCGCCAGCAGCATCTTGTCGCCACTCCTCTCGCGCAGCTAGAAGCGTGGCAGATCGTTGTTCTGAATGTAAGACACTACCTTCTTACACCCGCTGATGATTGATCCACCCAGTCCATTTTGGCAACGTCCTTCATTATGAGGTCGATGTTGTGTGCACAGCAGCCCTGGAAGAAGAGGAAGGGGTACTGCTGCTTCAAGTCCGTGAATGCCTTCTTGTTGGTGGAGGAGTTTTTTCAGATGACGGAGACCACCCTCTTCTCCCCCTCTATCTTGATGGCTGCTTCGATCATTGCTGCCGTATGGTTTGTGTCACGACTAAGACTACTGGCATCACGCGAGTAGAGGTGCATGGATCCTTTTGCGCTACATGCCATTCCATTGTATATGGGACGGACGTGGTGGTCAGACTATTCATCCACGGCCACCGAGCAGCCATAAATATCCCATGCCTGCTCCAGGGGAGCATCGAGCTCTTCAAGCTCTTTGACTAGCTTCGATAGTAGGTCATTGATAACTTGTGGTGCAGATTGGAAGCCGGAATCCGGAGGAGGCCTTCTGGCCATTCTTAACCACCTCCAACAACGCTACGTCCTCACAGAATGAAATGGGCAACACAGTGACACATCAAATTCACGATGCTTAGCTAGCACCTCTCATTGTGGCTACGCCCCAAATGCTGGTCCATGCTGGACTGGCAGATGGAAGAAGCTACCTTGATGTTGAAGACATGAACCATGTTGGAGGGGCTCTCCCTCCAGTGGGTCTGAGAGGGTGTCGGGTCGTCGTCATTGCTATCAACTTCTAAGATGGCACCCGCAGCTGCTATGGTGGATTCCCTATCAAACGTCTCCTACAGTTTCAGCCAGGCCACTGGTTTATCCTTGGTACCCCACTCAGGTCCGAAGACTTTGTACAGCTGCACGCTCTGAGGCTTAAATCCAGCTGGGGGCGGTGGGTCAGGGTCAAGGTCTAGGACGTCTTGACACATGAGCGGCGGATATGAGTGCTTCCCCACATTGTGGTTATCACCACTAAATTGGCTGCGGATGCGGTCTTGCGTTCCCGACTTCATGGTGCCACATGCACCACACCTGTACCCAGCTTTCTTTGTTTTTGTCGGGACAGGTTCGCAGTCCTTACTTAGCTCCTTGGTGAGGTAATCTCCACAGCACGCACGTTTCTTTGCCAGATTCCACTTGGATTTGTCGAAGGTTTCGGTCAGGCCAGAGGAGGGGTTGGGTGACTGTGCAGTTTTGGCTGCAAAGGAGGCCCCTCGTGAGGGCTGAGACGATGACTGAGACCGGTGTGTTGCCATTCTGGTGTGACGCTAAGTGTTGCACGAAACGGCAAAAAAAAAGGGTGACTTGTTACTGGCAAATTGTCCTTACAGGAAGAGTTGTGCCCAACACGACCCGTAGGACTGCGGTGCTCGGCCATGACCCATACATCAAACTGTTGTAGATTTGCCCCTCTGCATGCCCAAGTGCGGTGCCGGGAGGCGCCAACGAGCCGCCAGAGAGAGGAAATTCCTTGTCGACGGATCTGGCAACTAGATGATTGCTCGGATCCTGAAATGGAGGATTGCCCCTGAAAGTTGAAGAGTTTCTGAATCCGGTGGAAGTTGTTTCACCGGAATCGAACTAGAAACGAGGGAGATATGGGCTTCCAAAGTTGGGGTGTGCGCGGCGGTTCTGGGAGCCGGCCGCGGTTCGACGTCCGGTGCATTATCGACCGGAACGACTAACAAAATGCCATCTGGGGATTTTGCTCCGGAAGGTCTGCCAAGGCGTCCGGTGGATGATCCGCCGGATTTCAGTAGTGCAGTTTGTTACTGAGGGACGGCCAAAATCCAGGCTCGGAGTCCGAAACTCAGAAGTACAGTTTGTTACTCGGGGACTTAGTCAAAATTCTGACTGGAGGTTCGCGAACAGTTTTCGACCCACATCAATCCCCATCACCAAAGTCGATGATTAACTCATTAAAACAGACCCCAAAGGCGCGAGGGGCGCCGCCACTATGCGTAAGGACATCTGCGCCTCCGGAATGGCGTTTTGATGGGTCCTTGATGTGTGAAGGCGCCTCGACGGGCGACGTGGTGCGTGCCGCCGAGTGAGCGGCTGGTTTGGGGTGCTGCACTTCGACTGACGTAGCGGGAGCTACTGTTATCCGAATCGTGCATGGTTTGGTGCGTTGGAGAGCTCTTGACTAGCCCTACAAATGTTGAGATCATGTCCATGTTAAAAAACTAATGCAAAATCGCGTTCTTCCCTTCGCAAAAGTGACTGTCTTGCATTTGTCTTCAACTGCCAGAAACATAGCGTGAGGCGACCAGAAAGCTCACGCTGAGACTCAGAACCTGCACAAAACATAGCCGTGAGCACCAAGTAGACCCGTCGGGCCACGTTGGAACTGCCTCCACCCGGGGGCCGTTTTCTGACAAAGGGTTATGGGCCCACGGCCCTGACCGGTCTACACAACGCTCACGGCTTTTGCGGCGGACGGGATTGTCGTCGGGGACGACATCGCTGTCAAACTCTGAGGTCCCGGAGTTGAAGACTGCGCAATGGCGCAGAAGGAGACGCAGGCCATCCAGAAGTATGCGGGCGGCCCTGGCTTTGGGCTATGGAGGTGGCACTTCGAGATCCACCTCGCGCATAAGGGTGTGCTGCAGGTCATGTTGGGAACCGANCGGCGGACGGGATTGTCGTCGGGGACGACATCGCCGTCAAACTCTGAGGTCCCGGAGTTGAAGACTGCGCAATGGCGCAGAAGGAGACGCAGGCCATCCAGAAGTATGCGGGCGGCCCTGGCTTTGGGCTATGGAGGTGGCACTTCGAGATCCACCTCGCGCATATGGGTGTGCTACAGGTCATGTTGGGAACCGAAGTCCTCGACGACGCGACAGCGACGGAAGCGCAGAAGGAGGCCTTCGCAAAGAAGAACACAGAGGTGCTCATGCTGCTGGTGTCCGGGACGGCTGAGTCGCAGTGGGGCTACTTCCAAGGCTGCAAGCTGGCAGCCGAGACTTGGCAAAAGCTTTGCACCATCCATCAATCCAAGTCGCTGGCGAACAAAATCTTTGTCATGAAGCGACTCCTGACGGTGAGAATCGAGGAGGGAGATGATGTCATCACCGCCATGCAGCAGATCGAGTCGTTCGCCTCACAGTGCAACGACGTGGGGTGGAAGATCGACACGCAGCTGCAGGCGATGGCCCTCCTCATGGCCCTTCTTGACAGTTGGAGCCCTCTCATCACAGTCTTGGGAGGATGGACAGAGGACAAGCTCACCTATGGCGCGGTCGCAGAGTACATCCGCAACGAGGCACAGCGATGGAGCTGCGGGGAGTCCTCGTCTTCCTCATCGGCCCTCGTCACCAAAACGCATGGTGGCGGAAGTGGGGACAAGGGAGGTGGCGGACATGGCGGCGGAAAGAAGGGCGCCAAGAAGGGTGCGTGCCGCAACTGCGGCAAGGAGGGCCACTGGGCCCGTGAGTGCACCAAGGAGGCAAAGGCCGGCGGCAAGGACGCCAAAGGCAAGAGTGCGCTCCTCAACGACACTCAGAACCACTACCTCAAGAAGGCTAACCGGCGATGCCTTGACTCCGGAGCCGAGGAGCATACCCAGGTCGAGAAGGTCGGGTTCATCAACTACACCAAGTCCAGCAAGTCCATGGTGGTCGCGAACGACAAGGTCGAGCCGGCGGCTGGCCNCGTGATCAAGAACGTGCAGCACGTACCTGGCTTGGCTGACATCCTAAGTGTCAGCCGCCTGACTGACAAGGGGTACGAGGTGCTCTTCAGGAGAAGAGGGGCAGTCGTGCGGAAGGACGGTGGCGGCGCGACCGTGCTGGAGGCTAAGCGCGAGGGAGGCCTCTACATTGTGGAGACCAAGGTGATCCCCGCGGCGACAGATTCAGCAGATTCGCAGGAACGCACCGTCAACCTGGCCAAAGGAGGGGGAGCTGATCTGGAGCTCTGGCACCGATGACTGGGGCATTCCTCACCCGCAGTCGTGAAGGAGATGGCGAAGCACGAGCTGGTACGCGGCCTCGTCATCGACGGTGCGGAAGAGGCGACAGATGCAGCAGTGCACAAAAAGTGCGAGCCTTGCATTTTGGGCAAGGCACGGCGCAAACCGCTCAACGAGAATGTGAATCGCGCCTCGGACCTGCTAGAGGTCGTGCACAGCGACGTGTGCGGACCATTCAAGACGGCGTCAAAGAGCGGCACGCGTTACTTTGTCACCTTCATCGATGACTACAGCAGAAAAATCTTCGTGTACTTCATGAAGCGGAAAGGTGAGGTCCTGGACCGGCTGAAGGAGTATGTCGCCGCGGTGGAGAGGCAGACTGGCCGGAAGGTCAGAGCGCTACGTAGCGACAACGGCGGAGAGTATGTGGGCTGTAGCGGGTGGATGAAGCAGCAGGGCATAAAATGGCAACAAACTACGCCGTATTCGCCTCAGTCAAATGGCGTGGCGGAGCGGGCGAACCAGACGCTGCTGAACATGGTATGGACCATGTTGGTGGATGCGGAATTGCCGAGGAGCTTCTGGGCGGAAGCTGTGCGTACGGCGAGCTACACCATCAACCTCACTCCTACAGCAGTGCTGAAGGGGAAGAGCGGCTGGAAGACGCCGCAGGAGGTTTGGAGCGGTCGCAAGCCAATTGTGGCACACCTGAAAGTGTTCGGGTGCAAGGCGCACGCAATGGTGCAGGCTGCGTAGAGGCGCGACAGCAAGCTGGAGCCGCGGGAAAATTCGTATCTCTTCCTTGGCTATGAGAGCGCGCATAAAGCGTACAGGCTCTACGACATGCGCAAGGGGGAGGTAATCCGCAGCCGAGATGTCGAGTTTGACGAGCAGCAGAGCTACATCAGCAGCAACGACGTGGGCGTGGTGGACTCCCCAAAGACGGGGGAGTGGTTCCAGCTCCTTGACTACGAGAAGGAGCCGGCGGACGCCGAAGTTGAGGATGCGGCATCAGAGCGTGACGGTGCACCAGCGGTGGCAGCCGAAGCGGAGGACTCTGATGACGATCAAGCTGATGAGGAGATCCACCGGAAGGATCCGGCGGATGAGGCACCAAGGGTGCCAAGGCGCGCACTCCCGGCAGAGTGTGCAACGGGCGTTGGTGGAAAATCCACTGGATGCGCCGTCCGTCCGGGCGATGTTTCGCCGGAGCGGGAGAGATCCTCGGGGAGCCTTCCGGTCGATGATTCACCGGAGTGTGCTGAGTCGGAGGGATCACAGCAGAGCGACGATGCGCCACCAAAACTACCGCGCCGCAGCGGGAGGCAGCAAAAAGCGGGGAAGCGCTTCGACGCAAGCACCGGTCGACGCGGTGCATGCTGGCTGCATCAACGGAGCCGACTACCGTGCGAGAGGCGCTTACGCGGCCCGAAGGGGATCAATGGGACGCAGCCATCAATTCTGAGCTGGCGTCCATCACGGAAAATGATACGTGGGAGCTGGTTGACAGGCCGAAAGATGCCAAGGTCATCGGCTCAAAGCGGGTCTTCAAGACCAAGTTCACAAAGGAAAGTGTGGTTGACAAGTACAAGGCGCGGCTGGTGGCGAAAGGGTACGCACAGCGTAAGGGGGAGCACTACGATGAGACGTTTGCTCCCGTCGCCAAGTTCACAAGCATCCGGGCGATCCTTGCGGTGGCGGCCGCGAAGGACATGGAGCTCCACCAAATAGACGTAAAAACGGCCTTCCTCAACGGCATCATAGACAAAGAGATCTACATGGAGGTGCCAGAGGGGGTGGAGGCGCCGGAGGGCAAGGTGTGTAAGCTGCGAAAGTCCTTGTACGGGCTAAAAAAATCGCCCAGATGCTGGTACTAACAGATGGACAGCTTCATGGCAGAACTCGGCTTCAAGCACTGTAAGGCGGATCACAGCGTGTACGTGCGGCGCGACAAACAGCTCCATCAGATTGTCGCACTCTATGTGGATGACCTGATTGTGTGCTCGACGGATTTGCCGAGCCTACAGCAGCTGAAAGAGCAGCTGAGTAGCAGATTCCAGATGTCGGACATGGGGGAGCTGGAGTACTACCTCGCGGTGAGCATTACGCGGAACCGGAGGGCGCGCACGCTTGAGCTGGGACAGGCCAAATACGTGGCCGAGGTGCTGAAGCGGTACGGCATGGAGGACTGCAAACCAGTTGGCAGTCCAGTCTCCACGACCTGTGAACTGAGTGCGGCAATGGCACCGTAGACAAAAGAAGAGCAGGAGGATATGGCACGGGTGCCCTTCCAATCGGCGGTGGGCAGCCTCATGTACGCCATGGTGGCGACTCGACCAGACCTGGTCTACGGGGTGGGCCAAGTGAGCAGGTACGTGGCCGATCCAGGGCCACTACACTGGCAGGCGGTCAAGCGCATCCTCCGCTACCTGCAAGCGACGCGTCATGCGTGCTTGAGGTTCGACGACAAGGGGCGGGCGGACCCTTTGCGTCTGGTCTGCTACACGGACGCAGACTACGCTGGCGATGTGGACAAGTGGAAGTCCACATCCGGCTACGTGTTCTTCCTCGATGGTGCAACGGTCTCGTGGTGCAGCAGAAAGCAAGACTGCGTCGCCACCTCCACAGTGGAAGCAGAGTACATCGCACTGGCCGAGGCGGTCAAGGAGGCGGTGTGGCTCCGCAGGTTGCTGGGGGAGCTGGGCGTGCCGCAGCAGGAGCCTACGGTGGTGCAAGAGGACAACACCGGCTCAATCTCGCTGACCAACAACCCAATGGAGCACAGGAGGACGAAGCACATTGACGTGCGTTATCATTACGCATGGGACATGGTTGAAAAGGGGCAGGTGGTGCTGCAACACTGCAGCACGCACACCATGCTTACGGATTGCTTGACCAAAGCGCAACCCGTGGACCGGCACGCATTGAGCGTGGCCAGACTTGGGATGACCAACTATAATGGGCTGGAGGGCGCAGCGGAATATGAGTGAGAGCAGGCAGGAGCAGCGGGCATGGCACGTGCAAGGGGGAGAATGTTGTAGATTTGCCCCTCTGCATGCCCAAGTGTGGCACCGGGAGGCGCCAACGAGCCGCCAGAGAAAGGAAATTACTCGTCGACGGATCTGGCGACTTGATGATTGCTCGGATCCTGAAATGGAGGATTGCCCCTAAAAGTTGACGAGTTTCTGAATCCGGTGGAAGTTGTTTCACCGGAATCGAACCAGAAACAAGGGAGATATGGGCTTCCAAAGTTGGGGTGTGCGCGGCGGTTCTGGGAGCCGGCCGCGGTTCGACTTCCGGTGCATTATCGACCGGAACGAGTAACAAAATGCCATCTGGGGATTTTGCTCCGGAAGGTCTGCCGAGGCGTCCGGTGGATGATCCGCCGGATTTCAGGAGTGCAGTTTGTTGCTGAGGGACTTAGCCAAAATCCTGGCTCGGAGTCCGAAACTCAGAAGTACAGTTTGTTACTCGGGGACTTAGTCAGAATTCTGACTGGAGGTCCGCGAACAGTTTTCGACCCACATCAATCCCCATCACCAAAGTCGATGATTAACTCATTGAAACAGACCCCAAAGGCGCGAGGGGCACCGCCACTATGCGTAGGGACATCTGCGCCTCCGGAATGGCGTTTTGATGGGTCCTTGATGTGTGAAGGTGCCTCGGCGGGCAACGTGGTGCGCGCCGCCGAGTGAGCGGCTGGTTTGGGGTGCTGCGCTTCGACTGACGTAGCGGGAGCTATGGTTATCCAAATCGTGCACGGTTTGGTGCGTTGGAGAGCTCATGACTACCCCTACAAATGTTGAGATCATGTCCATGTTAAAAAACTAATGCAAAATCGCGTTCTTCCCTTCGCAAAAGTGACTGTCTCGCATTTATCTTCAACTGCCAGAAACATAGCGTGAGGTGACCAGAAAGCTCACGCTGAGACTCAGAACCCGCACAAAACATAGCCGTGAGCACCAAGTAGACCCGTCGGGCCACGTTGGAACTGCCTCCACCCGGGGGCCATTTTCTGACACAAACCACACACACTCACGTGTAAGATATTTCATGTTTCCATGCAATTCACTGTTACATGCACCTCGTACATATTGACGGCATCGATACATACAAGGTTTGCACAATGGCAATTTGTGAAAGTGTTCTTAACAAAAATATTTCAAACCATCCTATCATACAAGAAAAATATAGCTTTTCAAAATAAAAGACCAATAGCTGTGTTTTCACGATCTACATTTTTCATAGCAGAAAATAAAGGATTAGAAAAAAGAAGAATATTTCACCTGATGGTTGCGGCGGTGTACATGTCAACCTTTCTGGCTGGCGTGCCATTTGTGGAATATGCAGTGACTAAATAATGAGGTTCCAAACCCACCAATGGGGGCCCTCTCTTTGCTGAATTTCACATTGCATGCATGAATCAATATCTACTGTCATGCATTACTGTGCTCCAGCATATGATGTGTTGTAATCCATCAATATAGGCTCTTGAAGGTGAGGTGTCAAGGCCAAACGTGAATTTCCGATACATGCAAAAATTCCCACTTCCAAAGTGGTTACTCATAGGAAACCCAGAATACCTGGTTTTGCCCGTCCCGGGTCGTGTATGGACACTACAACGCCACAATACCACAACGATGTAGCTCGTTATGGCATTGTCGTTGTAGGACCCCTACAACAAACCACGAGGGCAACACTGTGATTGACTACATCAACATGGTGAAGTCTCTCTCTGACGGGAGTTCTCCAATTGAGGACCCTCTCAAGGAGTGTGTGCTCATGCTAACCACCCCCTCTGGCCTTTCTAGCAGCTATACTCCTCTTGTTGTTGCCCTGGACCAGCATGGAGATGTGGAGGAGAGCCTGCTATTTGAGGAGGAGCGGTGCAAGGGAGAGGAGGGCGGAAGCGGACTGGTCGTTGCTCTCATCACCAACTCTGGTCATGGGGGTGGTGCTACACAAACCAGGGCCAATGGCGGAGGAGGGAAGAAGAAGAGGAATTGCCACTAGTGTAAGAATCCAGGCCATTGGACGCATGAATTGCAGAAGAAAATGGCTGACCTCGTGGCTGGAGTGTGAGCGGGAAAGCAGTCCGGCGCTTCCACGACCACAGCAAAGTAGGAGAATGGATTCGTCACCACCATCCAGTCCTTGTAAGTCTCCGATAACACCACCTTTTTCTGGATCATCGACTCGGGAGCCACGCGAAACATGACATATCGTCGGGAGTGGTTTGTTGTCTACACCGCCATTAAGTCTCGTCGGATGTACATGGAGGAAAATCATGTGCAAATGGCGGTTGGAGAGGTTAATATTTTGTTTTTGTGCTTCTGTTGAGGGCAAGCACGTGGAACGTCATGTGAAGGGGGTGCTCCATGTTCCAGGACTGGCAGCTAACCTCCTCTCTCTTTCTTCTCTCAACTCCGAAGGCATGCTGGTTCACTTTGAGAATGGTGGGTGCAATATATCTGCCCGTGCACACCGTGTGCTTGCAAAAGCAGATAAGGAGGAAAAACTTTACCGCCTCTATGTGGCGTCAGAGAAGGAAGGTGGCTCAGCATTGGCAACGAGGGAGGGAAAACATGACATCGGCCTGTGGCACCGTGCATTTGGTCACCTTGGCTTTGGCGCTATCATCTCTATGCAGGAGATGGTTTGAGGCCTGGAGCTCAAGGGGGTGAAGCAGCCAGGTGCATTGGCTTGTGAGAGGTGCATTGAAGGGAAGAAAGCCCGCTCTCCTTTCACGGGTGAAGGGAAGGAGCCGACTGAGCTTTTCTCACTTGCTCACTCTGATTTGTGCGGTCCTATACCATCACTGTCCTTGTCCGGCAAGTTGTACTCTGTCACGTTCATTGATTACAAGTCGAGAAAGATGTGTGTGTCCTAAGCTGGAAAGGATGAGTGCTTTGATGTTTTCCAGGTGTAGATTGCTGTTACACGGACTGAGTGGCAGGCGGTTCAAGGTGCTTCGGACCAACGGTGGAGGAGAGTACCTCTCCAACGACTTCCTCAACTTCCTCAGCGGGATTAGGCACGAGGTCACCCTACCTGAAACAACGCAAATGAACGGTGTGGCTGAACGTGCAAACCGCATGCTCATGGAGCATTTTTGTAGCATAATCCAAGACGTGGAGCTCCCGCCAACCTTTTGGGTGGAAGCGGTCAACACCGTCGTGTACCTGAAATGCTTGAGCTCTACATGCAACGTGCCGCTGATGACACCGGAGGAGGCATGGAAGGGGCACAAGCCAACAGTGATGCACCTGAAAGTTTTTGGGTGTGGCTCATTTGTGCACGTGCTTTCTAGTAGCCATAACAAGATGGATACCAAGTCGGTGAAGGCGGCCTTTCTTGGCTACGGCAACATGGGATACCGCCTCTACAACCTCGCTTCTTGTAAGATCAGCCGCAGCCATGACATGGTCTTTCACGAGGACGTGAAGGACTGGTCTTATAGCCCTATTTCTGCAGTTCCACTTGCTCCCGCACTTAAACCAGAGGTGGGAGAAGAAGAACCAGTAGTAGACGAGGGCGGTGTGGAACATGGCGGTAATTGCAGCACTGACAAGGAGGTGGAGGGAGCTGAGAAGGAGAAGGAGTCAGCAACCGAATCTGATAAGGAGGAGCAGCAAAGCAATGTACAACAGCTGCCACAAAGGTCTGCATACCTCCACTAAGTGTCAACCGGCCTGAGGCAAACGGACTAGAAAACAGGGCCGACACAATAGCACCTGCCGTCCGCTCCTAGCATTTCAGCTAGGAGAAGATATCACCCTCAGGATCACGGTTCCACACTGAGCAGTTCCTAGGCAATCACTTGCTAGCAACTGTGTCCACTTAACACTTGGTCACTTTCGCGCGAGGTGCTAGTCAAAGACTAACTCCTGGGGCTTGGACCAACCAGTGTCTTCTTTATACTGTTCCTTAGTTGGACAACTCTGTGAGGAGCATCTAAGGCCAGATTGTGTAATTAGAATGAGGAATGAGCCTGGTACATATAGTCCTAGGCCTGGCTTCTAAGGTGTGTGGG
>SZWC01006654.1:71154-115329 GCA_023375785.1 Penium margaritaceum
CGATCGGTGGGGCCGATGGAGACAAATCCAGCCTGGTCGTTGCTGGAGTGATGATCGGTGCCGGAGTCGAGCCCGAAAGCTCCTGGCCTGAGCAGCGCCGCTCCTTTTGCTGGAGGCGTGCTCTGTGCCATCATGTTGGTGGCTTCTTTGCCACCCTTTTTGTTGCCTTTGTTCCCACCGCTTCCGCTGTCTTCCTTCTTTGGCGACCTGCACTCTCTTGCCCAGTGCCCAGGTTTGCCGCAGTTGTGGCAGTTACCCTGTCGCTTGGGAGTCTTGCCGCCATTGTTGCCTCCGCCACCACCGCTTCCGCTGCTGCCTTTCTGACCAGAGGCTGACCCTTTGCTCCCGCGGCCACCGTAGCGTGCGGCATAGGCTGAGAAATTAGCCTCACTTCCGCTGCGGCGCATGGCCTCGTTTCGCACGTACTCAGACACTGCCGTGTACGTCAGGTCATCCTCCTTCCAGCCGCCCATGACGGTGATCATCGGGCTCCAGCTCTCCGGTAGCGCCATGAGGAGAATCATGGCTTGCATGTTCTCGTCAAGGTCCCAGTTCATCTGGCGAGCCTCGCCAAGGAGTCCTTCAAACTCTTGTAGAAAATCGGGGATTGATTCGCCCTCATTCACCCGCATGCTGATCAGCCGTTGTAGGATGAATAATCTGTTCGCAAGGGAGGTGGATTGGTGCACGCGCTTGAGTTTGTCGTAAGCTTCGGAAGCCAGCGTGTACCCGGCAATGATGGGAACATACTTCTTAGCAATCGCGTTGCTGAGGAATGACATGGCAATATCATTTCGATCCATCCATGCCTCATGCTCGGATGTGCCTTCCGCGGGAACCTGCTCCTCTCCCTTCTGTAGTTTGATGAAGCCGCGCACTTTCATCGCCAGCTCGAACTGCCATCTGCAAAGGGGGAAGTCAATCCCCTCAAAAATGGGGATTCCTCCCAAGGGTGCAAGACCTTGCGGCAGTGACATAGCACTCACATTTGCTCCAGTGGTCTGCCCTGTGGTAGCCACTGTTGAGTTTGAGGACTGCCCTGCGGCAGTCCCCACTCCTCCTGATGGGTCAACCATTTTTGTTGCNAGAAATGTCTAAGAAACTTCCCCTGTGCTAGAAGGTCAAAAAACCTCCTGCGCACATCAAGGCTCGATCGCAGGACCTGTTGTCCCTAAGTCCAACATGCTATCCGTTGCGCTACACTTCTGGTGTCTCGCTTGGACTTGCACCACGAACAAGGTTTGGGGGACTTACTCCAAGGGAGCAGTGCATGCCCAACCTGTCCGTCAACCCATAGCAGTGGCCATGGGGCATAGAAGAACAACACTAAGGTGCGAAGGACAGTGGGGAGCACCTACAGTAGTCCGAGAGGCTTGCAAAGAAGAAGATGCAGCAAGGGGAGTGGCTTAACCTGTGCACCGCTCCACCACCAATGGAGTCCTCTCACCTTGAGCTCCTCTTCCTCACCGTCAACTATGACCTAGCCACATTCACTGAAACCATGTTTAGTGCCGGGATGGCAGATTAGAGTGCCGCAATAGACGAGGGGTATGGTGTGCTCATGAAGAACGAAACCTGGACTCTCAAGGAAGCTCCAGGTGGCAGCCGGGTGATTGAGTTCCATGTATCTTCAGGCGCAAGGGTGGTGCAAATGGTAAGGTACTTAGGGACAAAGCACGTCTGGTTGTAAAGAGGTATGCACAGGCTGAGGGTGTGGATTACAATGAGACATATATACCTGTCGCAAAGTTCCAATCCATCCGACCAATCCTCGCTCTAACTGCTGCGGGGGATTTGGAGGTGCACCAAATGGATATGACGTGTGCATTTCTGAATATTGACCTTGAGGAGGATGTATAACTGGAGAAGCCGGAAGGGTACGTGATGGAGGGAAAGGAGGAATTGGTGTGCAAGCTTGTGAAAGGCCTCTACAGCCTGAAGCAAGCACCATGAGCATGGTACCACAAGATGGATGAGCAGCTGGCTGGCCTTGGCTTTGTGCATAGTGAAGCTGACCATGTAGTCTATGGGCACATGCAAGAGGCAATCCAGGTACTCATCTTGATCTACGTTGATGATTTGCTAATTGCCTCTGAATCAAAGTCTATTTTGGACAATGAGAAATAGTCCCTTGCTTCCAGGTTTTACATGAAAGACATGGGAGAGCTTAGCTACTACCTTGGCCTTTAGGCCAAGTGTGACCGGCAACAGAAGACCTTAGAGTTGTCGCAGAGCACATACGTGAGCAACATCGTCAAGCATGTTAACATGGCAAGATGAGCAGGACGCAGACTCCCTCTGGCATGCAAGAGAGCAGCCACATGGAAGCAGTGTCATACCAAGTAGCAGTTGGGAGCCTTGGCACGATCCTCGACATCACCCAAGTAGTGGGAGTGCGCAGCAAGTTTTTCACGAATCCTGGCATGCCGCATTGGGAGGCGGTTGAGTGTGTGCTGCACTACCTGGATAGCAGAAGCAGCCATTGCCTCACTTTCAACGACAATAACAGCCTCATCCTCATCGGCACAGTGACGCATGTTGGGGAGGTGACCAAGACACAAGGAGGTGGACCAGTGGGTTTGTGTTTGTGCTCGGAGGAGGTATAATCGGTTAGAGGAGCAAGAATCAATAGTACGTTGCAATCTCCTCCACCCAAGGAGAGCACATTGCCTTGAGTTAAGTAGCAAAGGAAGCTGTGTGGCTGCGTGAGCTGCTGGAAAGCCTTGGACATCAGCAAACCGCATCGAACATCATCTACTGTGACAACATGAGCGCAATTACTCGGACCAAGAAAGCATATAGTTTCACGCACGCACCAAGTTCATTGACCTGCGGTACCACTTCATCCGTGAGCTCGTGGCAAAGCAGGTGATACAAATCAAGTTCTGCCCTTCAAGCATGATGTTAGAAGAATTCCTGACCGAGCCGCAGTGCACTGCTCTCAGCAGCTGAGGGGATAGTGCGGACTTGTGTGATTTTCATTCTCGCAAAGTGGGAGAATGATGGATAAGAGGGTGCTAGAAAGTGAGAAAAGTAGGTTGCTCGATAAAAATAATCTGGCATGATAGTTCCGTAAAGGATGTTTCAACTTACTCTACAGAAGTGAATTCGGAGTCCATTCAAGTGAGATATAGATTTCCAAAGTTTAGAGATCATGGGTCAGGTTCAATTGTCGACCTGCGCACTTTCAGCACAAAAGGCGGTAGAATTATTGACCAGGACGGCTAAGAGCAGCCTTCAAGGAGAAAAGACGGATGGAGGACAACCAGGAGACTTCAAGGAAGGAGCAGTCTATAATTATTGGCCGTAAAGGTCGTGGGAGACATAATTATGACAAGGTGGTTGGCGCTCATCCCGCTAGGCTAGAAGATTATGTTAGAGGGGAAACTTTGAAAGAGTGTATCTCAGTACTCCCTAGGCCAAATGAGGCATACAAGGCCTTGTTAGAAAGATGTGAAAATATGATTGATCATTCAAGATTTCATTTAGACATTTGCATTCTCTACAAAACTACATTTGCTTCCGTAATTTCTGCCTGTGCAACCTGCAACTCCCTCTCACAAACAGTTGTGCGCCCTGCCTAGGTCCTGCCTAGGCGGCTCTTGCTGAGCTTGATGACCTCCCTAAGGGCTGTTCCAGTTTTGCATTACTGGAAACTACGGAAGGCCCTCTTTGGCCTCAAAAAGTCATCCAGGTGCTGGAATAATGAGATCAACCACACCCTCTTGAAGGGTGGCTTCATGCACCGCACCGCAGATCCAGCTCTCATCCTCACCCCACTCCACACGACCCTAGTAATTGTGCTCGTCTATATGGACAATCTGCTCATCACGTCCCGTGACCTTGCCGCTGTCCAGCAAGCTTAGGATTTGCTACATTCCACAAAGAAGATGAAAGATCTTGGACCGGTGTTTCCGGGCATGGAGATCGAGCGTGACCATGCCCATGGCATTGTCCGTGTACATCAGACAGTCTACGTGCAGACGTTGGCTGAGCGCTTTGCAGACATCTTGCCCACCGTACCCAGTGCATCCACTCCCATAACCCCAGATGGTCAGATCAGGTTAAAAGCTTTTGATGCCGACACACATGGTGTGAGTATGGACGCGACTAGCTTTCTTCGTATCATTGGGTCACTCATGTTCCTCGCCAATACCACACGACCAGACATTGCATTTGTTGTGAATCGACTTGCTTAGCTGTCTCACTCTTCAAACCAGCTACACCTAGGTGTCATAATTCGCGTGGTGCGAAACGTTATCTCCACGCCACGTCATGGATTGGCGTTCCGCCACCAGCCATCTCTAGTCGCTGAAGGCTACACAGATAGCGAATGTGCTGAAAGCATAGATGGAAAGAGCCGCACTGCATGGATTTTCATTGTTGGTGGCACAACTGTCTTGTGGCCTCGAGGAAAACAGGACTATATTGCATGCAGTGCAGTACACTCCAGTGGCATTGGGCACTGGTGCATGTGAGGGTGTGTGCCTCCGTCTTCTATTGTGTGAGTTTTATCAGCCTTCATCGCCCATCACACTACATTACCACAATGAGAGTTCCATCATCATTGTTGACAATGATGGCATCGATCACACGTGCACAAAATGCATCAATGTAGCGTATCACTATGTGTGCACTTTGTTGCATGAGGACAACATCCGCATTGTGTGGGTCAGGACTGTGTGACAGCTCGCTGACTTCTTAACCGATGCCGTCAACTGTGAATTGGTTAAAAGTACTATTCTTTTGGTTGGTCTACATCTGTGAATATATTTTCTTGTATCTGTAAGCTCCCTGACCTTGTTTTACCTCATGTATGCCCTCATTCTTTGTGTGACTTTTTGGTCTATGGGGGCATGGGATCACGATGGAGGGTGACTTGCGTTTTGCACTGTCAATGTATGGCCCCTACACGTGTGTGTACACTGGCGGTTACGGGTCATGGGAGAGTATTGTGATTTGCGTGTGCACTATCTCACTGATCTGTGATGTGACCTCTCAGCTAATGTACATGCTCGTGTAGATGACTGACTCGACGGACGTTGACGGCAGCGGGTAATGAGCAATGGAGAGGACGTCGCACCGTTTTGAGAGACGTAGCTCCCATCTCCTTGTGTGGAGTCTCCCATTTGGTATTAGTGCACGCCCAACTCCATCGACAGCAGCCACCGACGCTCGTGCCACCAACAGTCTTAGGCAGCTATAGAGCCTAACTAGGCTTAGGCAGCTATAACTCTTGTGTGTGATTTTTGTTGCTTATTCTGACTACGTGATTGCGTCTGCAGCGTGCGTATTTAGGTATGGTCCAGTTTCCACAAAAAACAGACAACATCCGGCTTTTGGATTGTCGTTCATCTGGTGTGGTCACTGAGAAGACTCCATAGGCCAGAAAATAGTGCAATTTCTTGATTGGTTGGTACACTGAGTAACAAGCGTCATTGAGGTGAAGGTCTAGGTTAGTGTTGGAGGGGCCTCTCACCAAACCTCATTCTTCTTGTCAACTCAGTCATTACTTACTTCCAACTCTATTCTTGGCACTAACTTTTGAGTTTGAGTGTTCCTAATCTCAGCTAGGCAGCCAGCACTGCTCAAGCGCTAAGTCTCCTCAGGAGAAACTACTAGGAAACTTCCTATCCTAACTGTTACTGAAATGGTGCACTAGCAAGCAACCACGTGCATGAAGTAAGGAGATTTGGGCTAGGGAGACGCGCAAAGTCTCATAAGCTCCAATAGCTTAGTAGTGGAGAGAATAGTGATAACTGACAAGCACACAGCACAAGTACCTGTCGCGACGGATGATGGGTGACGCACACGACAATGTTTGTTTGTCCTAAAACTGGCCCAAAACAACTGTTTTGGCTGTAATCCTGCGCATAGGTACCCAAACACAACACCATCTGAACCTAGAGATGAAGCGTCTCAAGCCGGACGGTACGACTGGTCACACGCACAGGTCCGGCATTGATCAGTGAACAGATAATGCAAAACATGCAAATTAGGCTCAAGAGGCAGTCCACTGAGAAAATTCGAGTGACTGTATAGAAACTGTAGAGCACCTTAACAAGCACCCCAGACAACGTGGCATTCATCTCACAGCTGCTGGTGGGTGGAGCCACCACCCGACGGTGCTCGGGTGCCAGCTGGGTCCGCATCAGGGATCTGCACAAGCATGGAAACAACCGAGTGGTCATTGTAAGCTACACAAACAGACTGGGACGACTCACATCACAGCGTTCCCCCATGACCCGATGGTACACATGTCCATGCACATGCATAATTGACACAAGTGGCAATGAAATGCTCAACATTCCATGCTCACACAAATAAGGGAAGAGGCCTGAGAGAACAAATGGTGACCATGAAATTTCCGCGTGTAAGTGCCTTGGTCAAGATGTCAGTCCGCTGCATATCCATGCCGACCCAAATGATGGAGATCACCTGTTGCTCCACAAGATCATGCACAAATTGATGCTTAACAACTATGTGATTTGTGCATGCATGAAACACACCAGATTTCTCTGCAGTGGCAAGAACACTCTGGTTGTCATAGAGCAAAACGACACTAGATAGAGACTGTCGCAACTCACAAAACAGTCATTGGAGCCGCACTGCCTCACAAGCCTTTTTCCCCAGTGCAACATACTCAACCTCCGATGAGCTACGTGCAATACAACTCTGCTTGCAGCTACGCCATGAAATTGTGGTACTGCCTAGCACAAAGACGTAGCCTGTCAGACTGTGTCCATCAGGGTTCCTTGCCCAGTCGTTGTCTGTGTAGCCGTTGACTACCACCAAACCTTGCCATGGCAAATAGAGTCCGAGGTATGGCATGGAAACCACGTACCACACCACTCACATAGCCACGTGAAGAGCTCTTGCATGAGAAGATTGCAAGAACTATACAAGGAGGTTGATGGCAAAGACGATGTTGTGTCGTGTAGTAGTAACCAAGTAGATCATAGAGCTAATGAGGCGCAAGTACATGGTCACGTCCATTATCTCCTCTAGTTGTACAAGATCATCCACCTTCAGAGCATTGTGCTTGTCAGGTGTGATAGGGGGGGTGGTTGTGGGAACTATAGCAAGGAGGTTAACAAATCGCTCTCCTCCAACTCTGGCGTAATGTGCCTGATGTAAGAAGAGTGCAAGCTACTGACGATTGCGTACAATCTCCATCCCAAGAAACATAGCAGTAGGACCGAGGACCTTCATCCTGTAAGTTCCCCGAAGGATTTCCTTGGCCTCCTTCACGACCTCCATAGAATGAGACAAAATCAAGAGGTTGTCCATGTAGACCAGGATGGTGGTGAAGCTCTTAGCTGTCCGTCTGAGAAAGAGGTACGGATCAGTATCACTCAATAAGTAACCGGCATGTGACAGTGTGTCGGTGATCTCCTGGTTCTAACACTCGGCGACTGTTTCAAGTCGTACAAGGCTTTGTGCAAGCGCCAGACCTTGTCACCAACCTCGAAACAAGGTGGCTGGACCATGTAGATCTCCTCCTCTAAGTTTTCATACAAGGACACATTGTTCACATCCATCTCATGTAGCTCCCAGTTGTGGTGAGCAACAACCCCAAACAGAGGACGCGCTGGTCATGTAGCCAAAGGGTGCAAAGGTGTCGGTGAAATTTACACCATCAACCTACGAGAACCACTTGGCCATCAAGTGAGCCTTGTAGGGGTCTAGTGTGCCATCAGGCTTCACCTTCTTGAGAAAGACCCATTTGGCCGGAACAGTCTTCTGCCAAGGCAGGAGGTCAACAAGCTCATAGATACCGTACTTACAAATAGCTCTCTGCTCATCCTCACAAGTAGCACGCCACAGCTCTCTATCACAAGCTGAGAGTGCCTCCTTCAACAACCTTGGATCAAGAATCTTTGAGGGAGAGCTCCGGGTGGCTAAGACGCATACCTCCAGACTCAGTTTGACCACGGCAAAGTTGGATGTAGCATCACAACTGACCGAGAACTCTCTGGATACCAGCTCGTGAACGTCACGGCACCTCAGTGTAGTCTACTCGGACATTGAGGCCAAGGGCCTTCATGCCATGCTCGCCACTCCAAATAGGCGAGCGGAGCATCGAGGTGCTCAATTGACTGTCCGTTGAGCCCTGGAGGCCAGTGGTCAGAGACGACCACTGGGCTCACAAGAGTAGCCCAAAGCTGAGGTGCTCACCTCTGGCTATGTAGCAACTGATTTTTCCACAGCCACAGGGACTGCATGCTTGCAAGGAAGGGGGGAGTATGTAAGACGATCATGGATAGGTGCCGGCACGTGCATAATGGAAGTAGGTGTAGACATAGGACCAGGTGAGACTAAGGAGACTGCCACATGCACTAAATGAGGTGTGCCAGAAGGGACTGACATTGGCATGGAAGCAGGTGTGCCAGAAAGAACTGACACTAGCACTGAAGCAGGTGTGCTAGAAGGAACTGACGAGGCCACTAGACCGGCAGCCATAATGGCCGGATCGTCTTCAGTAAAAGATCGGACCACAAGTGAGGAGGCCCGTACCCACCTATCCGCTAGGAAGCCACACAGGTGGGAACGTGGTCCACGACCAACGACACAATGCTTGATAGGTTGCGGTAGATGAGAGCCTCAAAGAAGAGAGCATCTTTAGACTCGATGATGTAGTGACGAGCGGGGTCCAAGTAGCGCCAAGCCTTCGACTGTGGAAAAATACCAAGGAAGGCACACATGGGATCCCGAGGTGAGATCTTGGACCCCTGATGTTTCTTGGTGTAGCAAATGTAGGCCAGGAACCCTCAAACACGAGCAAGACAGAGATCATTGCGATGACCGTACCACAACGCGTACAGCATAACATGGTCTGGAAGAGGACTGTGCCGTAGGCGATTCTACACCCACGTCAGTAGGAAAAATCCTCAAAGTAAAAGGACTCTAGGAGACCGCACTCAGAATGCATGGCCCGGAATGCATCCTTCATTTTGTGGTTCTAGCGCTCAGACACATTGTTATGATGTGGTGTACTAGGGACAAAGAGCTGGTGAAAAACACCATGCTCAGAAAAGAAGGTGTTCATCTGGCCTAAAAATGCACCACCACCATCTGAGCGGAACGTGGAGGGTCTAACGAGACTGACGCTCAGCCATCACCAGCAATAGACAAACTGCCAAGGCGGTATTGCTCTTGTGGTGGAGGTTGTAAACCCACCAGGCCATAGAGCACTCTGCTTCTTCTGGATGCTTAGTAGAGGAATCAACAACAACAAGAACGTATTCGTGACTCCTCAAGCCAGTCAGTATCTGTGTTCGTCCATCGTCATCACGAGCCGACTCAGCTTCTCCAAAAAAATCATCACGGACAATGCACACAATAGGAAAAGCTTTGTGTGGTCCACCCGACTGTGAAAATACACCGACACCTCCCTTAGTACAAAGTGCCAACTGTTTGTGAAGCTCCAAGTTCGTGCGATCCTGGAAAACCTGATCACCGCTGTCGTTTAAACAAGTGAGTGCGTCTGCTGCTATTGCACTCACGGCGTGACACACCCATGTATTTCCAGAAGACATCCACTGTGTGTGTGCTGCCCGGAGTCCAATCATAATGTTGTTTTAGTCAAGGGACTATTGGCACTGTGTGTAGCAGTGAGTACTCCCATAGTCATAGCATTGGACAGAGCATCCACTGCTACTGCTCGCCGGGTCTTGCTGCTGCTGTTGCTCCTTGCTACGTTTCCACTTTCCCTTTTTCCCCTTTGTGGTCATTGCAATGCCTTAAGCCTGGCCGCTCGGGGCAGAGGGTAATGAGGAGGAAACGATAGAGGTGGGACTCCTGAAATGGGACAAAGGGATGAAAGGATTCGCGGTCACTGCTGCAATAAGTGGACTGTGCTGATGGGAAACAACAACCTCATGAGCTGATTTCGCCTGGAGAAAGCAGCGATGAGCCCAAGGAAACGGTTGAAATGACTCAGACAACTCGGAGAGGGCCACTCAGTCGAAGCCCGTGAAGAGCTTCATGTGATCCAGATGTGTCCCAATCATGATGGTGTCAAGGTTCCACAGCCGCGTCCCGCCACTACTCCCAATGCACGTATAAAGACACATGGGCGTCGCTAGTAGTCAGTCGTGAGCTCTGTGGAACCGTGAAAGAGGGAGCGGAAGTCACGCAGGCGAGCCGCCCTCGTGGCGTGAGTCTTCGCAACAAGCAATGCTAGGGCAAACTCCCAACCCATGCATGGGTTTGCTATAGTTCCGGTCACGGTCTCACCAAGGAAGGGGCGCAATTTGACCACGGTCTCCTGTGGCATGGCATAGAGAAGACTCTGCATCGCTCTTGCTACTATTTGGACCTGGTGAGCGGCACGTGTCTAAAAACTGGCTGTTGTAGTAGGGCCAGACACCTTCAGAGTCAGCCCAAACCTGAAATAGGGTCTCCTAGCACTCCAAGCCCTCGTCGTTGTTGTAGCATGGTGGAGATGTCTCAAAGTACTTCGGTCACCACTCCATGAGGAGAGCGACTTCAGGCTCAGAAGATGGTGGATGAGATATAGGGAGACCACCAGTGAGAGAAACACCACCAAAGGTGAACTTTGTTGAATGTCGTGGAAGCTGTTGATGGAGAGAAGGTGGTAGGCTAGGAGGCGTAAACTACCAAAAAGATGATGATGTAGCTCCAGCAGCTCCTGCTCACGTTTTCTATGAGGCTCCTCAACATCCTATTAGTAAATTTGTGATCTCCTAGTAGCACATCGATCTGATGGAGCTGCTTGCGGCGCATCTCATCTTGTGCCCGACGAAGCTCGTCGGTCACGAGTGACTGTGACTATGGACTCATGACTCCAAAGGAGGAGGAAAAAGAGGTGTTTGCTAAATCCTTGCCTCTGTCATGGACCGACACCATGGGTCCACTCAGTATGGGTTGGAATGTGAAAGGTGTTGGAACAAGAAACGGACAACGTTTCTCAAGGAGTTGAAACACTGGCACAAAAGAACGTTTTGACTCCAGAACGCTAACGCCAGCAAATATGATGATGACATCAGTAAAAGCACGCCAACAAAAAGACATTGGCAGAAAAATGCTAGTGTACGTTATGCTAGTAAAGCGGCCCTCTCTTTTTTTGGATGTCATGCGGACTCCGTGTGACAAAAAAAAAAAGAAGGGGAGGACCTCATCACCCCTCTCCGCAACTACGTAACTACAAAGTTGCGCAAATTGTTTGTAGCTATATAGCAAAGATGCTGGGCCGCAGTGTTGTGTAGCAGTTTAGTGCAGTACAGCAGTCGTGATTGCTACTATGCATCACTACTGCCGCCGCTATTGCTATAGTTTTGCTGTTGTAGCTACTACCGCTGCTGCAATGCTGTTGCTAGTACAATAGCTACTAGCGTTATAGCAACTGCAATGTTGTTGCTATTGGCGCCATGCTGCTACCGCTGCCCACGGGTGCTGTTACCACTATAGCTTCTTGTTGCCACTGCTACTACTTGCTTCTACTACTACTACATATTGCTACAACTCACAGCTACTGTTGCGAGCTGCGGGCTACTGCTACGAGCTGCTTCACCCTTTTTTGTCAGTGGTCATAACCAGAGAGGGTGGTGCTTCTACCTCGTGCTGTCACTGTCGCTCAGCGTAGCTGTTGGAGCTCGGCACTGCTACGGATCATCTTGCTATGATGGTGGCAGTTGCGTGGTAGTGCCACTTTCTTTTATGTCGGGTTATCGTCTCTACTGTTAGCGTTTGCTGCAACAGGTCCTAGGATATGGCTATGGTGATGACTCTCACTGCTTTTTCTGGTGTTATGTCTATAGAGCACAGATCAGCGAGAGAGGTCTCGCTACTATGGTATCAAGAGAAATTGCTATGAAGCTTCCTAGCCTTGTTGCTGCTGAAGTGGTGGTACAGCCGCACTAGCAAGAAAGTAGGTAAAAAAGACTCCAAGAATAAGGCTATGGAGACGTGCAAAGTCTAACAAGTCCCACTAGCCTAGTAATGCAGAGAGGAATGAATACTTACAAGGTTGCAACATAAATACCTGTCGCGGCGCATGGCGGGTGACGCATGCGGTAGTGTTGGTTTGTCCTAAAAACATCACAGAAGCATTTTTGGCTGTAATTCCGTATACAGGCATGCAAATGCAACACCCTCTACACCTAGAGATGCCGGACGCTACAACTGGTCACACAAACATGTTCGGCATGGATCTATGGACAGACAACACAAAGCATGCTAATCGGGCTAAAGAGCAAGTCTACGGAGAAAAATGTAGCGACTACGTAAAAAGTGCACAGCACCACAACCACACCCAGGAGGTCATGGCAGCTGTCAGGAAACCGCTGGTGGATGGAGCCACTACCCGTTGGTGGTCTGGCGTCAGTAGGTTCTGCATGAGGGATCCGCACGAGCATAAACACGGCCGAGTGGTCACAGTAAGCTATACAAAGAGACGGGTACCACTTACATAATAACACAACAGGTCACACACTTTGTTGAATCGTATGCACCTTGTCCACAAGCTAGCTGGCTAGCTGGCTGGTTGCACAGACAGACAAGGTATGCACTGCTCTATGGAGTACGTCCCCTTGGTCTGTTCTGAGATAGGCCACGAATGCACTACGCACAATGGGTGTGTCCCCTGGAAATCATCATAGAAAACACACCTTCGTGGCCTAGTTTGGACAGGCATCGGAGCTCATGGGTCGTGGGTTCAAACCCCGTGACGGCCGTAGTTTTCTTTGTGGCCCAAAATGGGAGAGGAAGCTTCTAGGAATCTTACTAGAGCCTACCTTGAGGATGAAACTTGGCGGTCTCAGGACGCGCGAAGTAAGACTCTAGGTTGACATTGGATTTGTGGAGCCAATACGAGCAAAAGCATTAGCAAAGCTCTGCAAGTATAAAATCATGTACCCCGCATGCATCCATTTACATTTCTTGCCTTTGAGACTCCTCACAAAGTGTCCAACCAAGGGTCGACACTAAAGACCTTTATGCGGACTTCGTGAGGTTGCAAACTGAACGTACCTAAAGTGTGGTTCCCTCCTTCGAGGGTGATATGTTATCTTGGTTGCAATACCAAGAGCAGTTGGCAGCCTCCCATGTCCGGAACCATTTTCTATACCAGTGTTATCCGGCACATTGACAAAGGGTTATGGTTCAACACTTTTGGTTCTAAGGCAAGCTTCCAAGAACGACTCACGCGTGGTCTTGCACGATGCATAGGTACAACAGGGACACGAGATCAAACAGCTCCATATGCTCCATCGGCTCCATCGGTTTCATCAGGTATGGTGCACGCACATGGTAGACTAGGAGATGAGGAATAGCTCAGTCCATGTTGGACAAGACACTCGAGCCCCAACGGGATAAAGTGTTGTTCTTCAATTCTCCTTTGCCATTGCTATAGCTTAGCAGACAGGTTGGGCATGCACTGCTCCTTTGGAGTAAGTCCCCCAAACCTTGTTCGTGGTGCAAGTCCAAGCGAGACACCACAATTGTAGTGCAATGAATAGCACTTTAGACTCAGGAACAACAGGTCCTGCAATCAAGTATTGATCTGAGCGAGAAGGTTTTTTTACCTAGACATTTCTCCATGCATGAGGAAGATGTAGCACTTGGCGATCAGTGGATGCGCCAATTGGCGAGCTGGTGAGGTAATGTAGAGTGGCCACCTCCAAAAGTGCCACTATCCAAACACCTTAGATGTCAGGGCTAGGACCATACGTACCATGATCATTCCTCATTCTGAACATACAATCTGGCCTTAGATGCTCCTCACAGAGCTCTTTAACTAAGGAACAATATAAAGAAGGCACTTGTTGGTGTAAGCCCCAGGAGTAAGTCTCTGACTAGCAACTCCCACGAAAGTGACCAAGTGTTAATTGGACACAGTTGCTAGCAAGTGATTTCCTAGGAACTGCTTAGTGTCGAATCGCGATCCTGAGGGTGATATCGTCTCCTAGCCGAAATGCTAGGAATGGATGGTAGGTCCCATTGTCTTGGCCCTGTTTTCTAGTCCGTTTGCCTCATGCCGGTTGATAAAGGGTTATGGGCCCACACTAACCAGTTGTAAGGTATGATTCGCTCATATTTGGTTCGCTCTCTCCAGTTGCGCACGTCAGCTCCATCAACTCCATCTGCTTCATTAGCTCCAACGGCTGGGTTTGCACTTAGCACACAGGGACCAAGGACAAGCTCTACCCTTGGAGGCATGACCCTAAGGTCCCATTTAGGACAAGCTCTGCCCTTGGAGGAAAGACCCTGGGTGTGCTAGTGTGATCTGTCTTCTTTGTTTGTAGGCAAATATTGGCTCGAGGGGTAAGGAACCGAACTGCACCTTGAAACTAGTAACAGACATCAGCTAACATGAGCCTACATCGACCTCAACGTAGTAGAGAAGCAGAAATCAGAAAAGGGCAGCTAAAATGGCTGGCCCATCAGGAGCAGTGGGGGCTGCGGCAGGACAGTCTTGAAGCTCAACGGGGGCTGCCGCAAGGCAATCCTCAAACTCAACAATGGCTACTACAGGGCAGATCACTGGAGTAATCATGACTTCTACTGCACTGCCGCAAGGTCTCGGACTTTTGGGAGGAATCCCCATTTTCAAGGGGAATAACTTCTCGCTTTGGAGATGGCAGTTTGAATCCGTATGAAAGTGTGCAGCTTCATAAAGATTCTTAAGGGAGCAGAGTATGTTCCTGCGGAGGGAACATCTGAGCACGACATATGTATGGAACAAAATGATATTGTCATGTCATTCCTTGGCAATGCTGTAGCCAAGAAGTATGTTCCCATCATTGCTGGGTACACGCTGGCTTCCGAAGCTTACGACAAGCTCAAGCGCGTGTACCAGTCAACCTCCCTTGCAAACATGTTGTTCAACCTGCAAAAGCTCATCACCATGCGGGTCAATGAGGGGGAGTCGATCCCTGAATTCCATCAGGATTTTAAAGGACTCCTTGACGAGGCTCGCCAGATGAACAGGGACCTAGACGAAAACATGCAAGCAATGATCCACCTCATGGTGCTACCGGAGAGCTGGAGCCCAATGATCACCGTGATGGAAAGTTGGAAGGAGGATGACCTGACGTACATGGCACTTTCCGAGTACGTGTGAAACGAGGCCATGCACCACAGTGGAAGTGAGACTAATTTCTCAGCCTATGCCGTACGCTATGGTGGCCGTGGGAGAAAAGGTTCAACCTCTGGTCATAAAGGCAGCAGCGGAAGTGGTAGCGGTGGAGGCAACAATGGAGGCACGGCTCCCAAGCCACAGGGCAACTGCCGCAACTGTGGCAAACATGGGCACTGGGCAAGAGAGTACAGGTAGCCAAAGAAGGAAGACGGCGAGAGCGGTGGGAACAAACCTAGCAAAAAGGTTGGCAAAGAAGCCACCAACATGATGGCCCAAATCACGCCTCCAACAAAGGGAGCGGTGCTGCTTAGTCCAGGAGCCTTTGGGCTCAACTCGGGCACTGATCACCACTCTAGCAACGACAAGGCTGGATTCATCTCCATCGATCCCACTGAATCGGTGGTTTAGATGTGTAAACGGCAGCATCGTGAACGTAAACGGTGTTGCTGACAAGCTGGTCAGCATCAATCTTAACGGTACGGAGAAGGATCTGCGGTTTCGTGACATGGTCTACATGCCATCCTTTTCGACAAACCTCCTGTCCGTGTCGAAAATCACGGTCAACAACATGACGGTGCTGTTCACGTAGAAGAAGGTGGTCCTTGCCAGGAATGAGGACATAAAAATCCTCTACGCCAACAAAGATCTCGTAGCAAAGGTCCCACGGGTTGGCGGGATATATGTACTGCAGACAACCACAACAGAAATCTCAAAAGATGATGGTCATGCAAGTGCGGCAGATGCAGTGGTCTCGGAACCAACAAAGGAGAGTACACCAATGAAAATTAAGAAGGCATCCTCTGTCCCAAAGGACGAATACGCTGAGCTCTGGCATAGACGTTTTGGGCACATTACAAACAGCACGCTCCAAGCAGTCTAGTAACAATAGCTGGTCTGAGGCATGGACGGATGCAAGAAGGATGTGGCTGGATGTGGCAGCCTGTGTGAACCTTACCTCCAAGGCGAGACCAAGACAAAGCGCTTTGAGCGCAACGGTCGCCGCACAGAAGTAGCCCTTGACCCGATTCACACTGATGTGTACAAAGCTTTTCACACGACATCAAATGGTGGTAGAAAATACTTTCTGACCTTCATCGACGACCACAACCGGAAGGCATGGATCTACTTTCTCAAAACCAAGGGAGAGGTTCTAGAGACGTTGTAAGAGTTTGTCGCCATGGTGGAGCGGTAGACTGGAAAGAAGGTCAAGGCAATGCGAAGCGACAACAACGGAGAGTATGAAGCATGCAAGGGCTGGTTGCGGCAACACAGGATCAACCACCAGCCTACAACGCCCTACACACCGCAAAGCAATGGCGTGGCCGAGCGGATGAATCAGACCATCCTCGGCATGGTGCGCAGCATGCTCTTTGATGCAAAATTACATCGCGATTCTGGGCAGAAGCGGCAAGAATGACATGCTACATTTTCAACCCGACTCCTGCGGCTGCTCTGGGCAGGCGCGGAAAGAAAAAAGGGCAAGCAACAGACGACGCCACAAGAAGTATGGTCAGAGAAGAAGCCGGATGCATCACACCTCAAAGTCTTTGGCTGAACCGCATGGGTAAAGGTCCAGGCAGGAGAGGGTGGCGGCGACCTGGATGCAAGAGCGCAAAAGTGCGTGATGCTGGGTCATGAGACATCCCACAAGACCTACCTCTTGTGGGACCTGGAAGTAAGAAGGATCATCACCAGCCGGGAGGTGACATTTGATGAGAGAAAGCCAGGCAAGGAAGAGATGCTTGATCCCACGCAAGCTCCAAAACAGGGAGAATGGTTGGTGTTGCTAGAGTCAGGAGATCAAGCTCTTGAAAACTGGCAAGTGGTGCCATTGCGGCAGGCCGTGGAGAAGAGTGCTGGTGCAGGGAGAGCGGTTGCACAGGCTGACACAACGGCGGGCTTCGAGACAAAGTAGGAGAGGTTCAAGGCCTCTAAGACCAGCTCTGGCCCTTCACAAGAGGAAGATTCAACTTCATGGCAGCCAGCACCACAGGAGCAACAGCAATGTAAAGATGAGGCACCAGCAATGTAGCGCCGCAGCACAAGGCAGAGAAACCAAACGCCAAAGTATGACGCTGACACCGGAAGCTGCACTGGACGGAGTTGGTCCTGTCTAGCTCAGGGAGAGCCGCTCATTGTAGCTAAGACTCTCGCAAGGCCCAATGCGGCCAAATGGAAGAAGGCGGTGGATAGCTAGCTTGCATCCATCGAAGGAAATGGCACATGGGAACTGGTGGACAGACCCGCTAATGCTCACATGGTGGGCTCAAATTGGGTGCTCAAGGTGAAGTAGAATCAGGACGGGAGCATCCATAAGTACAAGGTGAGGGTCGTCGTCAAAGGATTCTCTCAGCGTGCAAGGCCTGAGTATGATAAGACCTTTGCACCGCTTGTCACGTTCGCCTCAATCAGGTCCCTACTGGCCGTCGCTTCTGCCAAATACCTAGAGATCCACCAGATGGACATCAAAACAACTTTCCTTTATGGGAAGTTGGAAAAAGAGATGCTTATGGAAGTGCCGGAGGGGCTGGATGCACCCACAGGAAATGTGTTTTGGCTGGTGAAGGCCTTGTATGGGCTGAAACAGGCCTCACGGATCTGCTACAATGAGATGGACAGCTTCATGGCTGAAATCTCCTTTGCGTACTACAAGAATGACCCCAACGTCTATGTGTGGGAGGACGAACGTGGCTTGCTGCTCGTGGCATTGTCCGTGGACGATCTAATCATGTGTTCTTCCTCGCAGGAAGCCCTTATGGACCCCAAGAAAAATCTGGACAGCAGGTTCAGAATGAAGGACATGGGTCCTCTTGAGTACTACCTTGGGATCACCGTCCACTACAGCCGCAAAGCAATCGATCTCAACAAGACCCGTTACATCATGGACATCTTGAAGCGCTACAACATGGATGACTGCAAACCCATGCGCACTCCCATGGCCTCTAACTGCAAGGTCACCTCCTACATGTCACCAAGAAACGAGGGAGAGCGTTGGAAGATGCAAAACATCCCATACCAATCCGCTGTCAGGATTCTCATGTATGCGATGGTGGGGAAAAAACCTGACATCGCTTACACGGTGGGTCAAGTGAGCAAATTTGTGGTTAATCCTGGACCACAACACTAGAAAGCCATGAAGCGGATCTTCTGCTACCTGGAAAAGACCCAGCATATGGGACTTCGGTTTGGAGGTCTGGAAGGATCAGACGCGCTGCGACTGACGTGCTATAATGATGCTGACTGGAGATGGCAGATTGACGATAGGAAGTTCACCTCAGGCTTTGTTTGCAGTTCTCAACGGCGGTGCGGTCTCGTGGGCAAGCAGGAAGCAGGACTGTGTCTCGCTTTCTACTGCTTAGGCAGAGTACATCGCACTTTCAGAAGTGTGCAAGGAAACACGGTGGCTTCGCAGTTTGCTCGAAGAGATCAAGGCACCACAAGAGGAAGGAACAGTCATCCACATCGACAACCAGAGCACCATCTCTATGGAGGATAATGACATGATCTTCCGGCGTACGAAACACATCGACATTTGGTACCGCTACTCACGTGACGTTGTCGCCAAGGGTGTCGTAGAACTAGATCATGTCGTAACCAAGAAAATGCTTGCAGACTTCTTGACAAAGCCACTAGAAAACGACTTGCATGTTGCACGCACTCAAGGAATCGGCATGGTGGATGCAGGAGATGATGACTAAAGACCAAGATAACTGAGGATCACAAACACAATGGAGAGCTATGGGTTCATGCGGAAGAAGATTACCAAAGAAGGTGGCCAGAGGTGCAAGGGAGATATTGTTGTTCTTCAATGCCCCTTGGCCCCGGCTATGGCTTAGCGGACAGGTTGGGCATGCATATCTCCCTTGGAGTAAGTCCCACAAACCTTGTTCGTGGTGCAAGTCCAAGCAAGATACCACAATTGTAGCGCAATGAATGGCACGTTGGACTTAGGAACAACAGGTCCCACAATCAATTATTGATGTGAGCAGGAAGGTTTTTTGACCTTCCTGCATAGGGGAAGTTTTCTAGACATTTTTCCATGCCTAAGGAGGATGTGCCACTTGGCGGTCAGTGGATGCGCCAGTTGGCAAGCTGGTGAGGTGGTGTGGAGTGGCCACCTCCAAAACTGCCATTACCTAAGACTATATGTACCAAGATCATTCCTCATTCTAAACATACAATCTGGCCTTAGATGCTCCTCACAGATCTGTCCAACTAAGGAAAATTATAAAGAAGAAACTGGTTTGTCTAAGCCCCAGGAGTTTGTCTTTGACTAGCAAGTCGTGCGAAAGTGATCAAGTGTTAAGTGGACACAGTTGCTAGCAAGTGATTTCCCAGGAACTCCTCAGTGTAGAATCGTGATCTTGAGGGTGATATCTTCTCCCAGCTAAAATGCTAGGAGCGAACGGTAGGTACCATTGTTTCAGCCGTGTTTTCTAGTCCATTTGCCTTATGCCGGTTGACATAACGCTCTACCCCTCTAGAAGGTGGTAGGACCCCGAGTCCATTTTCTCACGACGGCACCATCGCCTTATGCGATCATCGGTGGGAGGGGTATGCAACGGAACCAAATATACCTTTGATAATGGTCATAATCAGCAGCCTTATTGGTCTCAACGAAGCAGAGTAGCAACAAAGCAGAGAAGATGAGCAATTTCCCAAAATGGTGGATCCGACTCAAGCCCGCCTCGAGGCGGGTATGTCCAAATTCACGGGGACAGGTTTTCCCTTCTGTAAACAGCAGTTTAAGATTTTCATGAATGTGTGTGGCTACCTCGACATCCTAAAAGGGACCAAGACAACACACGCTGATGCAATAGAGGCTACTCATGCGGCTAACATTGCAACATCGACGACGAAGAACAACATCGCTCTTGTCATACTTGTGACGTCAATCAACGCAACGAGACTCAACACTCCCACATTAAATGATGCACGTCAGCCACCAAGGCCTATACAATACTCTCACAGGTGCATGAATCAAATGCCCTTGCAAACCGACTCTTCATCTTCCAAAGGTTGATGTCGATAAGGGTGAGCGAAATAGAATCGATACCCACATTTCTACATGGAAACTCAACTCCAACATGCATGCCATGACCCTTCTGATGGTACTGTCGGAAAGGTGGGGGTCCTTTACCACCGTATTTGGCAATTGGAAGGAAGCAGATATGACGTAAGAGGCTGTTGTCAAACATTTCCGCAAGGAGTCCATGTGATGTAGTGGCAGTGAGGCAAACATTTCAGCCTATGCCTCTCATTTTTTTTTACAAGGTTCAGCCTCCTGCTCTGGTCAAGGCAGCAGCAGAAGTGGTGGCAGCGGAGGGAAAGGAAATGGTGCTAGGAAGATTTCCAAAAAGCCCGGCAACTGTCACAACTGTGGCACGGCTGGGAACTAGGCTAGGGACTGCCGTAGTCCCAAGAAAGAAGGCAAGAACAAGGGTGGGAAGGAGAAGAAGGAGCTCACCAAAATGATGGCAAAAGGGTTTCCCATGAAGGGGGCATTTCTCCTTAGGTCCCGGGCATTCACCCTTGAATCTACAACCATTCACCACTCCTCAAAAGAGACGAGTGGATTTCTCTCCATGGTCGAATCTGACACGCACATCAAGTGTGTAAACGGCAGCTTCGTCCAAGCAATGGGTGAAGGGGACAAGGCAATTACATTCAACGTGAAAAATACCAAGAAGGAGGTCAATCTACAAAAGGTGGTGTACATGCCCTCCTTCGCAAAGAACCTGTTGACCATCTCACAAAACACCAACAACAACATGACCGCGGTGTTCACCAACAAGGAAGTCGTGACCCTAACAAACAAGGACATCAAGATTTTGTACACCAAAGAATACCTCATGCTTCAAGTTCCAAGAGTTGAAGGCCTCTACATGCTTCAAACCAAGGTCACCAAGGCGTCGGATAAGGGATTAGAATATGCCACCAGAATAGTGGCACCGAAGCCAAAGGATGCACCGCCAGCGACTGCTGCGGTCGCCACATCACATTGACACAGAGCTTTGGCACTGACGATTTGGCTATGTGGCCAACATCACGCTGCAAAATATGCAAGAGCAAGAGGTGGTCCGCGGAATGGAAGGGTGCACCATGAAGTACGGAGAAGGGTGTACCCATGCCTCCAAGCGAAGGCAAAGAAAAAGCCATTTGGGAGAGGAGGTCAACGAGTGGAGAATGTCTTAGACCTGATCTACAGTGATGTTTGTGGACCCTTCCGCACGACGTCTAACGAAGGAAGCAAATACTTCCTGACCTTCATCGATGACCACAGTAGCGAGGTGTGGACCTATTTCCTCATAACCAAGGGAGAGGTCAAGGAGAAGCTCCTCCAGTTTGTCACCATGGTAGAGCGACAAACGTCCAAGAAGGTGAAGATGCTCCGAAGTGACAACGAGGGTGAGTACGAGGCATGCAGGCCTTGACTCAATCATCTCGGCATCTGCCATGAGCAAACCACCCCTTACAGCCCCCAAAACAACGGCGTGGCCGAGAGGATGAACCAGACCCTGCTCGGCATGGTGCGAAGCATGCTCTTCAACACCAAGCTCCCACCTTGCTCTGGCTGGAGCAACAACAACGACCTGCTACCTCTTGAACTTCACACCAAAAACTGTGTTGCAAAAGCATAGAACGGAGCAGGACAAGTAGCTGAAGACCCCACAAGATGCATGGTCAGGAAATAAACCCAATGCCTCTCACCTGAAGGTATTTGGGTCAAATGCATGGATGAAGATACAGTCGGGAGAAGGTGGAGGCAAGCTCAACGCACATTCTAATAAGTGCATCATTGTTGGGTACAACACGTCACACAAAGCCTATCAGCTTTAGGACAGGCAGCAGGAAAGCTCGTAAGAAGCCGCAACGTTTAGTTTGACGAATGCATCCTTGGAAAGGGAGATCTGCTGGACCCGATGCTCGCTCCCAAGGTAAGAGAGTGGATAGTGTTTCTTGATCCTGGAGACCAAGCACTTGACAGCTGGCTTGCTTTGCCAGTAGGTGGTGGGAATGGGAGAGCAGCTGTGGAAGGTGACGCAACATCTGAGATGGATGCAGATACTAAGGCGTCCGAGGCTTCCAAGTCTGACTTGGAGTCAGATGACTCCTCTGACAATGACGACGATATACCATCACTTGTGGTAGCATCATCAGCATAGCAAGAAGCCACACTAGTACCCCGGTGTATTTTGCGGCCAAAGAAAGCACCTTTACGGTATAAGGACAATTAGACCGGCCATAATTGGTCGTGCATGGCTTAGGGAGAGCCATCCACAATGGCAAAGGCAATAAACGGCCCGGATGCGGCCAAGTAGAAGGAGGCAGTGGAAAGCGAGCATGAGTCCATTGACGAGAACAACATGTGGGTGCTAGTGGATACACCTGACATGGCCCATGTGATGGGATCCAAGTGGGTCCTCCGAGTGAAGAGAAATCAAGAAGGCAACATAAAAATGTTCAAGGTGAGGATAGTGGCTAAGGGGTTTTCTCAATGCTTCGGCTCAGAGTACAAGGATACGTTCATGCCCGTTGTGACCTTTGCGTCCATCCGCTCTCTCCTTGCCATTGCAGTTGCAAAAAATAAACCTGAAGATACACCACATGGACGTCACAATAGGTTTCCTTTGTAGGAAACTCGACAAGGAAGTGCTCATGGAGGTGCCCGAACGAGTAAAAGCTCCCAAGGGCAAGGTGTACAAGTTGGTGAAAATGCTCTATGGGCTCAAACAGGCTCCAAGGATATGTTACATAAAGACGGATGGTTTCATGACCGGTCTCACCTTAGCGCCTTGCTAGAATGATTCGAGTATGTATGTGCACGATGATGGAAGAGGGCTGATGTTTGTTGCATTGATAATCTGCTCAACTCTGGTCGAGCTACTGGATGAGCTGAAGTCTGACCTCTGGTTCAAGATGAAGGACATGGTTTCTCTTCAGTACTACCTCGGGATCTCCATCCACCGCAACCAAACAGCAAGCACTATCAAACTCAACCAAACCAAATACATTGGTGAGGTACTGAAGCACTATCACATGGAAGAATGCAAATCTATCAGCACCCCAATGACGAACGATACGAATCTGAAGGCCTCCATGTTGTCAAGAAACAAAGTAAAACCAAGGGAGATACAAGAAATCTCCTACCAGTGGGTAGCATCATGTACGCCATGGTAGGGACTCGTGGGTAGCATCATGTACGCCATGGTAGGGACTCGTCCGGACGTCTGCTATGCTATGGGACAACTGAGCAGGTTCATGGCCAACCCAGGGCCACAACATTGGCAGGGAGTCAAGCGTATCTTGCACTACCTATAGAAGACGTGTCACATTGGCCAAGTCCTTGGAGGCCAAAAAGGTATGGCATCCCTCCACCTGAAGTACTTCAAAGACGCCGACTGCGGAGGGAATCTTGTCGATCGCAAATCCACCTCTGGATACGTGTGCATCTTGAATGGTGCTATCGTCTCATGGGTAAGAAAGAAGCAAGATTGTGTTTCCATGTCCATGGTTGAGGCAAAGGACATTGTTCTCTCTGCTTTATGCAAGGAGAATTAGTGGCTGCACAGCTTGCTTGGCAAAATGGCAGTGCCATAGAAGGATGCCACGGTCGTACACGTGGATAACTTGAGAGCCATCTTAATGGCTGAAGAGGAGGTCATTCCTCGGTGAAAGAAGCACATTGACATACGTTACCACTACTCATGTGACCTGGTCGTGAAGAACATAGTGGACTTGTAGCACTACGGAACCAAGAGCATGCTTGCTGTATGCATGACCAAGCCATTGGAGAGCGACTTGCACCATGCAGGCATTCGTGGCTTTGGCATGAGGAGTGCGGCAGAGAAAGGGTGAGCCCCAAGACATTGATGGAGCCCAGTGAACGGCAGATAGACAGGGGTGCAAGGGAGAGACTTGTTGGATGGTATGCACCTTGTCCACTGGCTAGCTGGCTGGATGGCTGGCTGCACGGACAGACAAGACATGCACTTCTCTATAGAGTACATCCCCTTGGTCTGTTCTGAGATAGGCGAGGAATTCACTACCCGTAATGGGTATGTCCCCTGGAGATCATCAAAGGAAACACACCTTTGTGGCCTAGTTGGGACAGGCACTGGAGCTCATCGGTCGCATGTTCAAACCCCGTGACGGCCGCAGTTTTCTTTGTAGCCCAAAATGGGACAGAAGGCTTCTAGGAAGCGTACTAGAGCCTGCCTTGAGGATGACACTTGGCAGTCACAAGATGCGCCAAGTAGGACTGTAGGTTGAATTTGGCTCTTGTGGAGCCACTGCGAGCAGAAGTAGTAGCAAAGCTGTGCAAGTATAAAAGCCTGCACCCTGCATGTATCCTTTCAAAGTTTTTGCCTTTGAGACTCCTTATAGAGTGTCCAACCAAGGATAAACACTAAATACCTTCATGCCGACTTTGTGAGGTTGCAAACTGAACAGAACTAAGTGTGGATCCCTCGTTCAAGGGTGATATGTTATCCTGGTTACAATCCCAAGAGAGGTTGGCGGCCTCCCATGTCGGGACCTGTTTTTTAGACCGTTGCTATCCGGCACATTGACACACTTGAGTCCAAGTGCGTGAGGTGACATAAGGGCAAAAGGGCTAGGAAGCTTCTTAGTAGTTTTTAAGAAGTATGAATGTTGAACATGAACTAAAAGAGAATTGAGGAGAAGAAAAGATGCTGACGTCCTGTGGGAGACGGTTCGTCCTTGTTTTTTAACATCGGCCACAATTGGCCCCATGCCCCCCACATGCCATCCTAAACATCTCCAACGGGAAAGAGGGGCTGATACGTTGGAAATAAACCAAGCATTTTTGGCCTCCATCCTCTCACCCACTCCCTCTGCTGACATCCCTTGATTACGAGAGGTGCAATCGAGGAATGTTTCATCACCACTTATGTCATACTCAATTATCGATGCATGTCATTGACAACGAAAGACAAAGGAAGTGGAGGGACTTTCATTGTTTCCTATACCACCAGGTAGGGATATCCTTTTGTCTAGCGGCCAAGTAGGGCGTCACCAACAACCTCACAGAAAGGGTAGAAGAGTAATGTCATCCTTTTTAAATTACAGGAAAACATCTTGTTCAATGACGTGTATCAGAAACTTCACTTTGCTGGCCAAGAAATTCCTGATATTAATCTGATAAAGTGAGCCTTGAACTGAAAGAAACTGGAGAGGGAGGGAGAGAGGGAAGTGGGACGGGTTGGGCGGGTAGGTGGGGAGACATGGAGAGGGGACTCCAACTATCACTGACATAGCTGAAGAGAGGGATATGACATTCCTACTTTGCAACAAAAATTCAAGAGCAAAGAAAGGAGAAATACTATTTCTTCTCTGTTTTATTCTTCATTCTTTCTTTGCAAAGAGGAGCCTTTTTTTAGACATCATAAATGTGTGCAGTAAAAACAGTGGTGCATCCTTACTACACTGCTACACATTACTACCATTCTGACTCATTCGTTCCAAGTTCTCAATGTGGTCACCACTTCCAACATCAGTGTGGTCACCACTTCCTCGAGACCACCTTCGTCTCTTTCCATGGGACCATCTTGGCCATTTCTCATGGGAACAGGGCAGCTAATGTTGGCCACTCCTCCCAGCACTGTTGTAGCTGCGCCAATGCCCAGACCAGAGTGGTGTCCGGATGATCCATGCCGTCGCTCACATGCTCATTCTCTTTCTGCATGCGTAGGGAACAGCAAACGGGTCACGTCTCCGAGAAAGGTGTTATCCGGACGGCTACCCATGGCCAGTTTTGGTCCAGCAAAACACACACCAATTTTTATGCATCCATGTTTCCTTCATGACGTGACGAGATCTGGGTCCTGTTGACCTCGTTCATCATGCGGAGGAACAACCCGGATGGTAGACAGAGAGGAAACTCACATCTCGGAGGAGAAGTGGGGCATTTTTCTTGCATGGGTCACTCCAGTAGAGCGACTTGTTGTGTCCTGGCCTCCTTGACTCCGGCACATCTACTGTTGAGGTGTTGATCCGACATACTCATGCACTTCTGGTGGTCTTGTTTGTCCATGCACCCCAGTACCTCCATGAGGAATGTGTCCTATCATCGTTCGGCGGCCTCCGGCTGCAACTCTCTGTCCCATAATCCCTTCTCACACTCTTGTGAGTGGGGATCCAGGGACGAAGTCCTTGGGTCTAACTGCCCTTGCCGTCGTCACAGTGGACCTTTACCCTAGATCCACACTTGGTTATGTCATGATTGTGTAGGAGCATCAATGTGTTGTCTCTGTCTCCTTGTTGTGTGCTCCAACAGGTCTTGGCACCGCTTGTCTTTTGATAACCAGGTCGTCTCTGCAAACAGCCGATGCACAGAGTCTCTGTGAGGCAAGGGCCACACCTAATGCTGCCTAGCGGGACGCTGCTTGTAAGGAGGAACTGACTGCTATCAATGAGAATGTTGTGTACGAGCTGGTCCACTTTCCTCTAGATCATAAAACCATCGGAGCCAAGTGGGTTTTCTGTCGCAAGTGGAAGCTGGAAAGCACATTGGACAACCTGGCTAATCGCCAAAGTTCTTTGCCTAGGTACCAAGAGTGGACTTCGACCAGGTTTTTGTGCCAGTCGTTCATTTCACTACCAGTTGCTTGCTCTTCAACATGGTCGCACAGCATGGCTGGGAGCTGTGCCAGATGGACGTGAGCAATGCCTTCTTCCATGGCGCTCTCAATGGTGAAGAGCTCTACCTGGTCGTGCCCCCATCTTTTAAGGTTGGCATTGGTTGTGTCCGGCAATTGCGGAAGGCCTTCAAGTGTAAGAACATTGAGATCAGCCATACCCTCTTGAAGGGTGGCTTGATGCGTAGTACCGCAGATCCGGCTCTCTTCTTCACCCTACTGGGAACAACCCTTGTCATTGAGCTTGTTTATATGGGTGATCTGCTTATCGTATCCCCTGACCTTGCTCATTTCCAGTGTGTGAAGGATTTCCTACAGTCCAAGTACAAGATGAAAGATCTTGGACCAGTACAGGTGCTTTTGGGCATGGAGATCGAGCGCGACCGTGTCCAAGCATTGTCCGTGTACATCAGACAGCCTACATGTAGATGTTGGTTGCGCGCTTTGCTACCTCTTGTCCACCATACCCAGTGCATCCACTCCCATAACCGTAGAAGGTAAGATCAAGCTTAAAGCTTCTGATACTAGCACACTGGGTGCGAGTGTGGATGTGGCTACCTTTCGTTGTGTCATTGAATCACTCATGTTCCTCGCCACCACAACACATGCAAACATTGCCTTTGCCGTGAACCTACAGCTCAGTTCTTTTAGGCTTCACACTAGCTACACTTAGATGTAGCAATTCATGCTGTGTGATACGTTTTCTCCATCCCACGTTGTAGATTGAAATTCTGCCACCATTGTTTTACAGTCGTTCAAGGCTACACGGACAGTGATTGGGCTCGAAGCGCAGATGGCAAGAACAGCACTAGATGGATCTTCCTTGCTGGTGACACAGCTCTCTCATGGCATAATGGCAAGCAGGGGGCATTGGGCGTAATACTATAGAAGCCGACTACATGACATTGGGTGCTGGTGCATGTAAGAGTGTATGGCTCCATCATCTATTGTGTGAGTTTGGTCGGCCTTTATTGTCCATTACACTGCATTGTGACAATGAGAGTACCATCACCATTGCTAGCAACGTTGGCTGTAAAAGAAATCCCAATGACCACAAGGCACAGCATAAATACCATGAAAGGGGTACATTGGTAAAGTGCCTCAAGAGCTCTCGGCGTGGATTATCGAAATACCCTCATCCCCGCTGGTTCACATCCTCGCTTGCGGAATTTGTATTACTGCATGGCCATTTGCACCGACCGATCTCCACCACCGGCTCTTGCACGCTCCCCAACGGCACGTCCAACAGTCAGAGAGGCTCGTCCCCAACTGTCATCCAAAGGCTTGGAAGAGGAACGACAACGGAAGGGCGCTCCGATCCCTGCTACACACCAACGGCCACAACTAGGGGAGCACTACACTGGACTTGGGAGCCTTGGCGGCTCCTCCCGAGTGACCCTTACAGATCCACTGAGTGGTGTCGCTCTGTGATGCCCCACATGGCTACTGCCACAACGTACCTCCGATGCTTTCTCACGTACTACCCACCCTAGCGAGTGGACCTAATAGGTTAGGAGTAGGTAGAGTATATGTACCTCATTCTATATTAACTAAAATACCCTTTTGTGGTCAATCGGTTGGCTTCACTCTGTTTCGGCCCGGGCTCTCACCCTGCTCAGCCTCATGGCCCACCACCACTCATTGCAACTGTTCCTCATCAGTACTCTCATCATCTTGATCATCATCTTCAGTGCCCACGCTTGTGTGCTGTGGCACTTCGGCCCAGGCCGTCTGCCAGCCCGCGCCTGTGCGCTGCGGCAAGCAGACTGGTTTGGCCCCTGTGCCCGCACCTTGTCGCTACGGCCTCTTCATCTTGCCTTTGACCCGCTTGTCTGCGCTGTGGCCTCATTGCTTCTTGTCACGTTCATTTCTCGGCCTGCGCTTTGTCACTGCGGCCCTTGCTCTTTGTCGGCCCGTGCCTTGGCGCTGTAGCCTCGCGGCCCATGCCTCGGCACTGCCCCCAACACTTCTTCCTCAGATTTTCATCATGCTGTTTTGCTATTTAACTTCTCTCTCAGTGCTCGTGCATTTGCACTGCACCCATTTGCATCATCCTTGCCATCAATCTTGATGCGCTCGTCTCTCGAACCGCACTCAGTGCTTGCAGTTGGATCTCATCAATGCCTGGTCTTTCCCAATGAAATACATGTAGTCGTGATTTCCTGACAATGGCATTCATCACACATGCACAAAATACATGAACGTGGAGTATCACTATGTACAAATTTTGTTGCGTGAGAGCAACATCCGCATTATGTGGGTCGGGACTATGCGACAACTGGCTGACTTCATAACCAAGGCTGCCAAGTTGCATCATTAAAATGGCTGGTACTTTAGTTAGTCTACATCCGTGAATGTATTGTATTGTATCTGTGAGCGCCATTTCCCTGTTTTGCCTCATGTATGCCCTCACTCTTTGCGTAACTTGTTGGACTATTGGGGCATGACACCATGGGGGAGTGTGACTTGCGTTGTGCACAGTCGATGTATGATCATTGCACGTGTATGTACACTGGTGCCCAGGAGTCATGGGAGAGTGTTGTGATTTGTGTGTGCACTGTCTCACTGATGTGTACTGTTACCTCTCAGCTAGTGATCATGCTCGTGCAAATGACTGACTTGGTAAAATGTTAACGACTGCAGGCACTGAGCGATGGAGAGGATTTCATACTGTTTTAAGAGACATGGCTCCCGTCTCCTTGTGTGGAGGCTCCCACTTGGTAGCGGTCCCACGTCCAACTCCATTGTCAGCAGCCACCGACGCTCATGCCACCGACAGTCATGGACGACTACTCTTTGTAGCATAGATTCTGCCTAGACTTAAGTAGCGATAACTCTTGTGTGTGATTTTTAACTGATTCTGAATGCACAAGCGTGTTTGTAGCGTTCGTGTTTTGGTAAGGTCCAGCTTTAACAAAAAAACAGACGACGTCCGGGTTTGGGGCTATCGATCCTCTGGCAGGTTTCACCAAGAAAAGTCCACAAGCCAAAAGTCAGTGCATTTTCCTGATTGGTTGGTAGACCGAGTAACAAGCCTCATAGAGGTGAGGTTCTAGGGTGTCAACAGAGTAACGAATGCCCCAAGGTGACACACGAATTACTGAGATGCCCCCGGGTGTTGTCCAAGTTAACTACCCGCACTCCCGTAATGAAGCAGGCTACCGAGGTCATCTCCCCGTCTGAGCAAGAAAAACGGCATCAAACGGACGAGCGGCAAAACCAACCAACGAACCTCCCTCGCTGGTTCGGAAATGCGGCAAAGCCCATTAGAGCCTCCCGCGGAACTGCGACAACGGTCTTCGCGCGACCCGGTCCACACTACACGACAAAGACCCGACTGGCCCCGAAGAACCGAAGAACCCGAGAACCGCAGAACCAACTCGACGCTCCTCACCTTGTGCGGCTCGGCGAAGCCTCCCCGCACCCAGCAGCAGCAGCAGCAAAGCGGCTGCGGCTGCACCATAGTTACCGCCCACCGTAGCACGTGGCGCATCTAGGTTAGGACCAGAACTCTAGGACTAGCTCTAGTACTTAGTTCCCTTGTATTGCTGTTTCCCAATTAACCAGTTCCATCGGTTCATTGCAATTCCTCTCGGCCCGGGCTCTGCCTTGCCCCCACTTCTCCTCCGTTGCTCCTCTTTTGCCTCGTGCTCCTCCGCCTGTTCATCTCTGATCAACGCTTGTGCTGACTAGAACTGCTTCCACTCTCTGTTTATCTCGCACAACGCCCATGAGGAGTGACAGTTGCCTGCACCCTCACTGCGTCCACTTCCATTTGACTTTCCGTCCAAGCTTCGTGCTCGTCCTTCGGTTGCCGTGGCTCGCCTACCGGCTCGCCAGCACTCGGGACCGCACCCACTTTTGCTCTGTGGCTTCTCCAACTTGCAGGCCCGTGCCTCAGCGCTGTGTCCTTTCGGCCCGCGCCTCGGCACTGCCCCCACTCATTCGTATTCCGCTCGCTCTTCCAACTTTACCGCATCTTATCAGCCTTTCAGCGCTCGTGCATGTGCACCGCGCCCACGCATGCTTCTGTGATCTCCTGACTCATCGTGCTTGTCCGTCGGGTACTGTGGCATCTCCAACAGGTCCAGCCCGCGCCTCGGGTGCTGCGGCTCGCCTCGCGACTCGCCCGCACCTCGGACCGCACCCACTCAGCAGCTACTGCCACAAACAATGTTCTGACATGGTGTCAGAGCAGAATCACCCCGTCGGCCTGGAAATCGGCGAGGCATCCTGGCCCTGATGTCCTTTATTCAACCTGAATCGCGCCCGCGCTTCGACGGTGCGCCCAACTCCTCTCAAGCGCTTTCTGCAGCAGCATCCCCATCATATCCGCAGCACATCGTCCATGACAAGCAAAGCAATCGTGTTCATCCCTATCTGCCGCAATCAACTTGTGTACTGAAGGTTCCAAGAGCTCTGTGGTGGCAGCTGACTCCTGGTATGACGACGTGGCTACGCCTTCCTGTAGTCGCACCAACAGCCCATTTCTCAGCTCCAACCTCCTCCTCCTCAAACATCTTCAGCAGCTTCAGCAACCAGCTCGTTCATTTCTCGCCTTACTGACAAGGAATGTCCTCACCCAGCACACTCGTTGCCATTAACAGCCTCAACAGCCTCACCTCCATCGAACAATCTGACAGCAGCAACCAGCAGTACCAACGAGACCACAGTGGCAGTGTGCTCGTTGGCCTGAAGTCGTGGCAGCGTCTGATCTGGGCACACAATTTCCATCAAGTTCATCATCAGCCATCCTCCGGTCCCACCCCTCTGCGTCGCACCCAACAAAGGCATCATAATTACTTTCTCACTCTCTGTGCCGTGTCCATCTGCAGACGCAACGTACCGTTCAAGATCTTATTCCCTGAAACTCCTCAGAACTGACAGCACCAACTCTGCACAACCTCATGGCAGGTCTCAGTCCTTGGCAGCAGCAGCTTCACAACATCATCAATAGAAACAGTCCAGCTCCATCCCTCGCACAGCCAACACCTCAGCAGCAGCAGTGGAGCCTACTCTGCAATGTCACAGCTCGATCTGTCGCAATCGCACTATCCGCTGCGCAAAGCTCTACCCCCTTGAACACTTCCCCTCCACTGCAGCCAATTTCAACAGCAGCAGCCTCTCCTCCTGCGCCATCCACCGCAGGGCTATGCTCCCTGCCCCTGCCACACTGCCCAGTACCGCCTGGATTTTCTCCAAAGCCAGATTCACCACTAACAACCACAGCAGGAGCAGCTACACCAGCAGCAACGGCGTCGCCCAAACCAGAATGTGCAACCCAACTTCCGCAAAGCACTAGTCCCACTGACAACAGGAGCAGCAACGGCTTCCCTTTATCAACAGCAATCGCAGCATGCACCGTGACGTTCCATCCAACGAGTTCCACAACCTGGAATGCACCATCAGCAGCAACTACAAGCAACACAGCACCATCATCCTCCAACAAAAGCATTGCAGCACCTCCACAAACCTCACCTGCTTCCTTTCGCCCTCCTCTCCTGTACCGTGCAGCTCTTTCTGACACCCAATTACCAACGCCAACTGCAACACAAGTTTCCACTTCGGCCATATCACCAACATCTTCATCCTCCCCTCCACCCCACATCAGCTCTCGAAACGTCCTGCAACCTTTCCCAGATCGCAAGGGACTTTCTACCACATCAGCAAGCTCAGACTCTACAGACTATTCTGGTGCCTCACCTCACCTCCCCACAGGCCTGATCTCTGGTCCTGTCTGCTCCATCTATCCTAACACCCTCGGCCATCTCTTCGAATACTATCTGCTTCCTCCATCACTGCACACTGCCCCTGAGCCACCGACTCCCAAGCTTTCTGCTCATGGCACCATCAGAGCAACCAAGGATCGAACTCTTCCTGTTCTCTCCACTCTTGTACTCTCCTCCAAGCCTCCACCTCCTTCACACCAAAGCAAAAGGTCTTCCACCACTCCCTTACATCTTCTCCCAACGCTCCTTCCCTTCTGGACACATGCGTTCAGCCCTCCGGCCTGTCTTCAGTTCCAACAAACATGACGTCACCTTGTGGCATTCAGGGCGGGTGTCAACAGATTAACGGAATGCCCCAAGGTGAAACACGAATTACTGAGATTCCCCCGGGTGTTGTCCAAGTTAACTACCCGCACTCCCATAATGAAGCAGGCCACCGAGGTCATCTCCCCGTCTGAGCAAGAAAAACGGCATCAAACGGACGAGCGGCAAAACCAACCAACGAACCTCCCTCGCTGGTTCGGAAATGCGGCAAAGCCCGTTAGAGTCTCCCGCGGAACTGCGACAACGGTCTTCGCGCGACCCAGTCCACACTACACGACAAAGACCCGACTGGCCCCGAAGAACCGAAGAACCCGAGAACCGCAGAACCAACTCGATGCTCCTCACCTTGTGCGGCTCGGCGAAGCCTCCCCGCACCCAGCAGCAGCAGCAGCAAAGCGGCTGCGGCTGCACCATAGTTACGGCCCACTGTAGCACGTGGCGTGTCTAGGTTAGGACCAGAACTCTAGGACTAGCTCTAGTACTTAGTTCCCTTGTATTGCTGTTTCCCAATTAACCAGTTCCATCGGTTCATTGCAATTCCTCTCGGCCCGGGCTCTGCCCTGCCCCCACTTCTCCTCCGTTGCTCCTCTTTTGCTTTGTGCTCCTCCGCCTGTTCGTCTCTGATCAACGCTCGTGCTGACTAGCACTGCGTCCACTCTCTGTTTATCTCGCACAACGCCCATGAGGAGTGACAGTTGCCTGCATCCTCACTGCGTCCACTTCCATTTGACTTTCCTTCCAAGCTTCGTGCTTGTCCTTCGGTTGCCGTGGCTCGCCTACCGGCTTTCCAGCACTCGGGACCGCACCCACTTTTGCTCTGTGGCTTCTCCAACTTGCAGGCCCGTGCCTCAGCGCTGTGTCCTTTTGGCCCGCGCCTCGGCACTGCCCCCACTCATTCGTATTCCGCTCGCTCTTCCAACTTTACCGCATCTTATCAGCCTTTCAGCGCTCGTGCATGTACACCGCGCCCACGCATGCTTCTGTGATCTCCTGACTCATCGTGCTTGTCCGTCGGGTACTGTGGCATCTCCAACAGGTCCAGCCCGTGCCTCGGGTGCTGCGGCTCGCCTCGTGGCTCGCCCGCACCTCGGACCGCACCCACTCAGCAGCTACTGCCTCAAACAATGTTCTAACATAGGGTAGCGTAGAAGGTGTGTCTTGTTGAATGGTATGCACCGTGTCCACTGGCTAGTTGGCTGGTTGCGTGGAAAGAGAAGGCATGCACTGCTCTATGGAGTACGTCCCCTTGGTCTGTTATGAGATAGCCCAGGAATGCACTGCCCATAATGGGTATGTCACTTGGAGATCATCATAGGAAATAGAACAATGTGGCCTAGTTGGGACAGGCGCCAGAGCTCATGGGTCGCGGGCTCAAATCCTGCGACGGCTGCATTTTTCTTTGTGGCCCAGAATGGGATAGGAAGCTTCTAAGAAGCTTACTAGAGCCTGCCTTGAGGATGACACTTGGCGGTCTTACGACACGCCAAGTAGGATTGTAGGCTGTAGAGCCACTGTAAGCAGAAGCATTAGCAAAGCTCTGCAAGTACAAAAGCCTGTACCCTGCATGCATCCATTTACAGTTGCCTTTGAGACTCCTCACACAGTGTCCAACCAAGGGTAGACACTAAAGAAATTCATGCGGACTTCGTGAGGTTGCAAACTGAATGAACCTTAAGTGTGGATCCCTTGTTCGAGGATGATATGTTATCTTGGTTGAAATACCAAGAGCGGTTGGCGGCCTTCCATGTCGGGACCAGTTTTCTAGACCGTTGCTATCCGGCACATTGACATCTCTCACCAAACCTCATTCTTGCTGTCAACTCGGGCATTAATTACTTCTAACTGTATTTTTTACGCTAATTTTTTTGTTTGAGTATTCTCTCTCACAGCTGAGCAACAAGCACAGCTTATGCATCAAGTCTGGGTGCAACAAGAGAAACAGATAGCAAGCTTCCTAGCATTGCTGATGCTCATGTGGCAACCCAGTCCAGTCAGCAGACGCACTAGCAAGTAGGCAGGTACAAGAAGTAGCAATGGTAAGGCCAGGGAGATGCTCAAAGTCTCATAAGCTCCAATGAATTGGCAATGCAGAGAGGAATGACAACTGACAAGAACATTGCATAATTACCCACCGCGATGCATGGCGGTTAACGCACACGACATTGTCACTTTGTCCTAAAACTGGCCTAAAACCACTAGTTTGGCCATAAATCCGTGCACACGCATCCAAATGCAACACCGTCTAAGCCTAAAGATGCAGAATCTCGACCAGGACACTGCATCTGGTCACACAAAGAGGTTTGGCATCGATCAGTGAGCACACAATGCAAAACATGCAAATCAGGCTCAAGAGCCAGCCCTCTAGCGACTGCATAAAAACTGCGGAGCACTCCAGCAAGCACCCAGGACGTCGTGGGTGGAGTCACCACCCGTCGGTGCTCCCGTGCCAATTGGATCCGGATCAGGGATGTGCACGAACATAAACACGGCCGAGTGGTTAGAATAAGCTATAAAAATAGACGGGTACGACTCACATCACAACACAACAGGCCACACACTAGAGTCCAAGTGTGTGAGGCGGCATAAAATAGTCTTGCCAGACTAAATGCTGTTTGTTGTACATATGTCAGTTGATTGGATAGTGTTGCCACGTCACCGGCAGCAAGGCTAGGAAGCTTCTTAGCACTTTCTAAGAAGGTCGGAATGTTGAACATGAACAAAAAGAGAATTGAGGCTAAGAAAAGATGTCGATGTCCTTTAGGAGACGATTCCTGCTTGTGTGTTTACATCGGCCACAATTGGCTGAGATAATTCAAGGAAGCTTCCTAGTACGCTTGCCACTGGGTGGGCGTCAGCGCTCAGTCAGCTTGCGGCGTCAACACAGGTCGGTCGCAAAACTGCAAGGGTTTGGCTAGACGACACAGAGTCAAATGTGCTTCCATATAATAAAACACATGCAGAGAGATATAACAACTGACATGCACAAAACATAAATAGCTGCCGCTGCCCATGGCGGGTGATGCACGCGACAGTATCAGTTTGTCCTAAAACCGGCCCCAACCACTATTTTGGCCGTAACTCCGCGCACAGGTATCCAAACGCAACACCATCTGAACCTAAAGATGCATAATCTTGAGCCGGACGCTACGACTGTCACACGCACAATTCGGCATCGATCGTTCGACAGACAATGCAAAATATGCAAATCAGACTAAAGAGCCAGTCCACCGAGAAAACTCTAGCGTCCATAGAAAAACCGCAAAGCACCCCGGCAAGCGCCTAGGATGTCGTGGCAACTATCTGGCAGCTGTTGGTGGATGGAGCCCGTACTCGTCGGTGCTCCGGCACCAGCTGCGTCCGCATCAGGGATCATATCGGCATGCTCTCCAATACTGCTCCACACCACCAATGCGGGGTGACGGGTGGAAGCCACACAAATCAACACTCCCCTTGGTTGACACATCCGTCACCACAATGACGGGTGAGGAACCACACTCACTGTCTATCATAAACACCCAGAATACAAAGTATCCTCATGAAAGTGGTATAACTCACCAAGTGCCTGGGTCTCGACCGTGCAAGAAGTCAATCACACACCTACGTGTCAAACATCATGCAAGAGATACAAAGAAACAAGGTGTCCTTGTGACCCCGGAAAATATCTCCGGATGTCCGGGTCTCGACCAAACCATGCATTGATCATACACAACACATGGAGGCAATGTGTCTCCACGTCACAGAGGTAGAACTCACCAGGTGTGCGGGTCTCGACCAACGTAACCTCGACCATAGCATCGTGCCACACCCCAAGTAACCTCGTTGTATTCAAAAGGGTATCAGTCCAAAGCCCACACACCAACACTCCCCCTGGGCTGAAGAGGCTGACACCACGAGCAAAGCTGATGGCTTCTCCCAACACAATTTTTGAGGAGGGAGCACGACTCCCCCATGGCCACATACCACTGCACAGCAATAGCAAGAGTGAAGACGATGCTGGTGGGATGTGCTCGCACAGAGCCTCAGCTTGGAGCGACATTGTCGCTGTCGTCGTCATCGCTGTCGTCGTCATCGCTTTCGTAGTCATCACTACTGTTGTCATCCGCTCATGTGACTGTTGCCTCCGTTGTCCAACGCTAAGGGCCTCCTCCAAACAATCATCTGTTGTATGGCCTCCAACTGTTGAGCTGCACATCGCATCGCAGCCTCCATAGCGTCGAGACGTGTGTAGAGCTCGACAAGCTCTAACGCGGCAACAAACCGGCTTGCTGCATCTGAAGCATGTAGGCGGCCAGTCGCGGAATGAACCTAATGGTGGACCTCGATCGTGTGCACGTCGGCATATGCCACAGCCTCCTATAGCCTTGCGGTCTCATCATGTAGGAAAGAGTTGAGCAACGTCTGCTCATCGCACAAGTTGAGATCGTGTACGTCAGTCGTCGACTCAAGTGCTGCCCGGCCACGAGCTGCTGGCAGGGTGTGGGCACAAGCCAATGAGTTGCTGCGTAGACTGTTTGGGGCTGTAGGAACGGCTACTGCAAAGGCATTTTCTGCTCGTGACACACTTGACACTCGCTCTTCAGCTCCTGGTTAGACGTCGGTATGTGTAGGTACATCTGCATCCACGGTGTCTTCTCAGTCATCAAAGGTGTGGTCGGTGCCATGGTGCTCCTCGGGACCCCTGATGTACAATCCATCATCCACCTGCTACTCGAGGTCCTCCTGTTGTAGACATGCATCCTGTAGAGACCACTCAGTTGCCTCGAGACACCAATGTACATCCTCCACACACTCCTCGACAGCCTGATGTGCTAGAACATCCGCGGTGTAACAACGGTTGTTGTCCTCCCGGAGCTCGGCCACGAGACTCTGCACGTGCGCCTCCGCTCTAGCCGCAGATGCCTCCTGAGTATCCATTGCAGAGCGCAGACGCTCGTGCATGGGAAGTACAGCCATGCCGTCAGCTGAAACCCCCTTGGTATCAACAACGCTAGTCAAGGCACCCATGAGCCGGAGGTCCGCAACTCGCTCTGTGTCCTCCATGGTGGTTGCTACAAGCTCATCAGGCACCGCGGACGTATCGCACACACGGACGTCTACCGTTGTATAAGGGTCATCCTGTGCTCGTGCTACAGCTGCTGCAAATACGGTAGCACACTGGGCCTCTATGTCTGTCATTGACTCTGTGTCTGACCAGTCCCCCACGTATGAATCATCGTCATCACAAGGGACGTCTACCCCCTCCTGGCAGTCAGCCACATGCTCCCGCCATACAGCACTATCCGGCGCATCAATCCTATACACCCCTGTGGTTGTCGGCGAACACTCCACCGCGCTAGCGGCCGACGGACAGGCAGAAACTTGCAGAGGGTGGCTCACCAATCCCGCGACTGGGGACGAGGTGACCGCTCTGCTGCAACTCCTGTCACCACCATAACAACTCCAATCGTCCTGACCAATGTCAAGGTATCTACCGCCTCTGCTGCCTCTCCCGCTGCCCCCGCCACATCGGCCGCAATCCCCAACTCAATCTGTGAAGCTGACTCAGTGTCAGACCACTCCTCCGACGAACAGTCCTCCTCACAACGGAGGCGTCTATCCCCTCCAGATGATGCGCCAACTGAGTGTGTCGTATGCAACCGTCTACTGCGTCAATCCTCGGCTCCACGGTAGTCATCGGCAAACACTCCATCCCCCCTACAACCGACACACGGGCAGCTAAGAGGGGATGACATACCAATCCCGCGACCGGGGACAAGGGAATCAGCTCCTCAACAACATCAGTCACTAGTGGTGCTGCTGCTTTCTTCACTACTGCTGCTGGCTGAGCACGTCTAACCAGTCATGCCATCCCCTGTCTCACATGGCAAGTGCGTACACGAGGGGTGCCGCCAGAGGGGATGGCAAGGAGAGCGACGGATTCAGAGGTCGGGATAACTCCGACTGACTCCAAGACAGAGCGGAGGGCGTCGAATGTGGAGCTGAGGTCGGGTGGCGAGGCATCGTCAAGTGACGAAAGTGTCAGAGGTGAGGATGACGAGGAGGAAGACGGGGTTGTTTGCAGCAGCATGGTGGCAACAACCCGCTCAGAGACCACATTGTCTGTGAGCTGTTGTAGCGTACACTTTAGACCTTGGAGCTCAGCGTATAACATTGCCATGGCTCCACTGAGAGGTGCCACAGTATCGGCTGACAACGTCTCTAAGTCCGATGGTGAAGACGAAGGACAAGACCGTATCCAAGGCGGTCGCCTCAACGTAGGACGCTGGTGACACTGGCGCCAGCCATGGTGTCGATCCCCACAGTAGTAATAGGTAAAGCCGGTAGACTCTCGAGCCGTGTGCCATGGCTGCAACTGCCAGTGTGGACTCGGCGCCTGCCGCACATATAGTACTGGCGCCAACCACGGCACTGGCTACACTCCCTGCCACGCCAGTGTGCTCAGCTCCGAAGCCTGGCGTGGGTGAGAGCACAGTGCACTTGCTCCTGCTGGCACAGGGCCACAGAGGGAGGTGGGCGATCAAAGTACAGTCTCTCAGACGCGCTTCAATGCCGTCATAAGAGCTAGTGTAATATGCGATCTCAAGTTGCTTTCGATGATGCTGCTACTGTTGTCACTGTTGCCTACGGCTGCCGTCAACACCAACGACGGTGATCTCCACCACACTTCCACTGGCTGGTAATGCTGTTGGTGGTGCCGTTACGGCAGCGGCTGCTACTATTGTACCGGTTGCTGTCACAGACCGTCAGCTGTGACATCCAGCCGCCCATGTGAACCGAGGAGCGCCCGGCGTGACGGTCACACGCCGAGTCCTTGGGATAAACCTCCCACCCTCGACCCCTTGGTGTGTGGGCCAACCCTTGAGATGTCGCACGAACCTCTCCTAGCAGCAAGACCGCTGCTAGTGACCGAGGTTCCCGCCGTGCGACTCTCCCAGCGGCATTTGCACCAAGGTGCGCTACGGAAGACTTGTACGATTGAATGGACGTGTGTAAGGCAATGCTTGCAAGACAAGGAGAGTTGGGCAAGGAATGATATCCCTTAGACTTCATGGATGAGTACAAGGCAATTTACAGAGTCTTTGGGTAAGATTGGCATTCCTAGAACAACCCCTAGGCTTCCTTATGTACCAGCCCTTATGAGCCAGCCGAAAGCGCCTTGGTGCTCTAAAGCCCTCTAACGAGGTGCACTCATGCAAAGAACACCTGTATCATGTAGAACGTGCCGCGAGCATTCTAACGCACTAAAGCATACCTCAATCCGTGAAGAAACGGCTAAGTTATGGCCGTTTGAGTCCTCCACGCTTGACGGCCGCTGGCAGCACTGCCAGCGGGGGTCACGGCCGCCCGAAGCGCCCTTGCTTGCGAATGCAGCTCCAGCCGCCATCCCGAAGCGCCCATGGATCCCAATGAATCTTGCCTCATTGGCTAAGCGTCCATCCAGGGGCGCTTCAGCTGCAGTGGGCGAGAAAGTCGCTCCGCCGTGCTCGGGGTCGAACCAGTACGTCTCCTGTTTTCTGGAGGTGCGTCTCCTACATTTGCAAGGCCGTATATTTCTTGTCCCTGCACCGAACGACCCGATTCTTGGGTCAATTTTGCACGGTTTTTCACGTTTAATACAATGGCAATATCAAAACATACACCTGACATCAGCATGATCACATAATCACCGCCTCGACCGGCGGCTCCCATAATATTACCCCCCTCCAAGGACGCACCGTCCCGATGCGCTCCTGGTATGCTCGGAGGACCGTGTTGACGGCACCGCCCCTGTGGAAATCAGCTTCGGGGATCCAGCAGTTGTGCTCAGGCCCATAGCCGAGCCATTGCACCAGGTACTGCCACCCGTTACCCCGCGGGCAGTGGCCGAGAATATTCTCCACCACATACTCCTCTTCACCCTCCACCAAGACCGGTGGAGGAGGAGCCTGTCCTCGCACCGCGAACTGTGCATCCGGCTCCATGTAGGCCTTGAGAAGAGAAGCGTGGAACACGGGATGGATCCTGTAGTGGTCCGGCAGTTCCAACTCGTAGCTTACCACGGACCGCTTCTCCTTGACCGGAAAAGGGCCCACCCACCGAGGCTTGAGCTTGTCGCTGCCCACCCCCGCCAACTACAGGTTCCGCGAGCTCATCAGCACCTTTTGTCCCACCGAGAACTCCTCGGCTGTCCGGTTCTTGTCCGCTTGTCGCTTCATCGCTGCTACGCCTTGTGAAGTGCATCTCGTACGCCGCTCCACACCTCCGTGAAGTCACTTGCAAACTACTGCACAACGGGTAGGTCCGATCCCGTTGCCATGTCTGAGGGACATGCATGTTGTATCCCATACACCACCTCGAAGGGAGACCGTCCCGTAGAGGCATGTACTGCTGAGTTGTAGGCAAACTCAGCCACCGGGAGCTTGCATTTCCATCCCTCACCATCCGGCTCCAAGATCCCCCGTAGTAGCTGCTCCATGGTCTAATTGGTGCGCTCAGGCCATCAGTTTGGGGATGGGAGGCCGATGAAAGAGCCACACGGGTGCCCAGCTTCTTGAAGAGTTCCTTCCAAAACCGGGAGGTGAAATGCGGTCGTGGTCCAAGACCATGCATTCGGCACCCCGTGTAGTTTGATGACGTGTTGCAAGAAGAGTTGAGTCGTCTCTGCTGCCGTGACGTTCTCCTCACATGAAATAAAGTGCGCCATTTTGCTGAACCGGTCCACCACCACTAGCACCATGGTGTTGCCCGTTGCATTCCGTGGAAGACCCCCCACAAAATCAAGTGAGATGTCCGTCCACGGACGTTGTGGCACCGGTAGCGGCTGCAGCTCCCCTGGCACCCGTGCCCTCCGTGACTTGATTCTTTGGCACGTGTCACAGCTGCTCACGTACTCCCTCCAATCTGCTCCCATCGTCGCCTACCAATATTGGCGCACAAGCGTCTTGAGGGTGTTGTCGTGGCCAAAATGACCACTATAGTGTGAGTCGTGCGCCTCTTCCAGCAGCGCTTGCCGCAACGAAGCACTCCGCGGTACCACAATCTGGTTCTCCTTCTCACGCCGCCAATATTGGTTGTCCCACTTGCACCCCTTCACCGTACTTCCGGCAAAGTCCTCTGCCTCCGCATACCCATGTACAAACAGGCTGTGGATGATTGGAGATCCCGCCAGCACCGTGATCGCATGTACACCCAAGTCCGGGCGCCGCAAAAGCGGGTCTGCCGGGTTGATCCTTCCTGGTTTGTATTGGATCTCGTAGTCGAAGCCGCCCTCCAGGAGCTCCATCCACCGTGCTTGACGACGACTCAGGTTTGGCTACGACTTGAGGTACTTGAGCGCGTAGTGGTGCGTGTGCACCACACACCACCGCGCCTCAAGGTAGAACCTCTATTGCTTGAAGGCCTGGACCACCGCGAGCATCTCCTTCTTATGGATCGGGTAGTTTAGCTCAGCCCATTTCAGCTTCTTGGAGTAATATGCAATGGGCTGCAACCCCTTCCCTTGGTCCTGCATTAGCACCCCGCCGATCGCATAGTCGCTTGCGTCTATCACCAACACGTACTCCTTGCTCGTGTCCGGATGCACCAACACTGGGGCTTGACACATGGCAACCTTCATTGCACCGAAAGCTTGTCCCTCCTCCACACCCCACTCCCATTGGTGCCCCTTCTTGAGCAAGTCTGTCAAGGGTGCTCCCATTGCCGTGTGCCCCCGGATAAACCTCCGGTAGTAGTTCGTAAAATCCAGAAAAACCTAGATGTCACGCACGCACGCCGGCTCTGGCCACTCCTTCACTGCTTCCACCTTTTTGGATCCATGCGGATTCCCCTCCCGCTGACAATGTGCCCAAGGAACTCCACCTCCTGCTTGGCGAATTCATACGTGCTGAGCTTGGCAAACAGCCGCTCCTTTCTCAGCACTTCCATCACCGTCCACAGGTGCTTTTGGTGCTCCTCCATCGTCCGCGAGTAGACAAGGATATCGTCGAGGAAGACGACCACGAACTGGTCCAAGTAGGGATGGAATACCCGGTTCATCAATGCCATGAACGTAGCTAGAGCATTCGTTAGCCCAAAAGGCATCACAAGATACTCGAAGTGTCCATAGCGCTTCCAAAACGCGGTTTTTTCCACATCCTCCTCCGCGATGCGGATTTGGTGATACCCCGACCTCAGGTCCAGTTTGCTGAAGACGCGCGCACCTTGAAGCTGGTCGAACAACTCCTCGGCCCGTGGCAACGGGTAGCGATTCTTCACTGTGATCTTGTTGAGCGCCCGGTAGTCCACGCACATTCGCAGCTCTCCTGACTTCTTCTTGACGAACAATACCGGCGCTACGTATGGAGACACCGACGGTCGAATGAAGCCTTGGTCCACCAACTTCCCCAACTATTTTTTGAGCTCCGCAAGCTCCGCGTCTCTCATGCGGTTCTAAGACCGCACCGTTGGTGATGAACCTGGCACCACCTCAATGTTGTGGTCGATGTCGCGCAGCGGTGGCAGCCCCTTTGGCAACTCCTTTGGAAAAACGTCCCCGAATTCCTTGAGTACCTCCCCAACACTGAGAGGAAACTCTGGAGCTCCCACGCCTCCTACCGGCTGCCCTTCCACTGCTTCAACCGCTGCAATCTGCTGCTCTGCTGCCTGTTGTGGATGCACCCATGCCAAGTAAACCAGGCCACCCTTGTGCTCGCACCACTTTAGCTGCTGCAAGTTGATGACACGCAGCTGTTCTAAGGGTGCACACCAAATCCTGGGTTCCCAAATCGGATTCGCAAATCCGGATCCGAGATCCGGATTCGCGAATCCGAATCTGTGAAAATGGATTCGTCAAAGTTTCGCAAATCTGTTATGCATGTCTTTGAGGAATGGACGAAGGGAGGGAGAGGGGGTGAGGGGAGGCTGGCGACTTAGAAAAAATAGCAAGGAGTCCAGGCCAACTCCTCGCATGAGATAACCCTTCTTGGTAGGGTTGTCGCATGCATGTCTATTGGCCTGTTGTGGACAGGGAGCCACGTCAGACTCATCGCTGACTGACAGGCTTGGCACATGTCTGAACAGGCTCGCAAACCACTAGTTGTCTTGGTGGGCAATCTACGGCTACCACATCAGGCTTGTCACCGAGCCTATGGTTTGTGAGCAGTTGGAAAGCCAAGCTTAAACTGCCGAGGTCCTGCTGTCAATGCATTGACGAGGAAAAGCTCTCACCATCGCATAAATTATTATGTGTGTGCGGCGACAAGGGTTGATCCAGACCACTGTCTTTTTTTTTCAACTCTAAGAGCCTGCTGCACAGACCCGTGAAAGGATTCGCAAATCCGTGAGGATTCGCAAATCCGGACCCGGATTCGCGAATCCGGGTCCAGGGTTGGATTCGGATCCG
>SZWC01006655.1:3371-18532 GCA_023375785.1 Penium margaritaceum
TGAGATGGGCCAGGAATGCACTGCCCATAATGGGTATGTCCCCTGTGGCTCATCATAGGAACCATACCTTTTTGGCATGGTTGAATAGGCACCGGAGTCTCAAACGAGAGATCGCGGGTTCAAACCCCGCGACGGCCACATTTTGTTGTGGCCAAAACTTGGACAGGAAGCTTCTATGAAGCTTACTAAAAGCCTGGCTTGAGGATGACACTTGGCGGTCTAAGGACGCGCCAAGAAGGATTGTAGGTTGAGGTTGGCTCTAGTGGAGCCACTACAAGCAGAAGCTTTAGCAAAGCTCTACAAGAATAAAAGCCTGTACCTTGTATGCATCCATTTACAGTTCTTGCCTTTGAGACTCCTCACAGAGTGTCCAACCAAAGGTAGACACTAAAGACCAACACGCGGACTTTGTGAGGTTGCAAACCAAACGAACCTAAAGTGTGGATCCCTCGTTTGAGGGTGATATGTTATCTTGGTTGCAATACCAAGAGCGGTTGGCGGCCTCCCATGTCGGGACCCATTTTCTAGACCGTTGCTATCCGGCGCATTGACACCGGCGCACTCTCTCAGCCTGCGGTGCGTGTTTCACCCAGATTATCGTGCCTAGTAGAAGTGTAAGGCTTCCTCTACGTGTCGCATTTTCGACACGCACTTCTGATGGGCCACACCCCGAACGGATTTCTTCAGCGGGGGGGTTTCGCTATCTCGGGGTGCGTGGCTGCGCTCACAGCTGCCGGCGCCCTCTCTCGGCGTGCGGTGCGTGTTTCACACAGATTATCGTGCCCAGGAGTAGTGTACGGCTTCCTCTACGCGCCGCATTTTACGACACGCACTTCTGATGGGCCATTTGCCAGAACGGATTTCTTCAGCAAGGGGGTTTCGCTATCTCGGGGTGCGTGGCTGTGCTCACAGCTGCCGGTGCACTCTCTCAGCCTGCGGTGCGTGTTTCACCCAGATTACCGTGCCTGGTAGTAGCCTACGGCTTCCTCTACGCGCCGCATTTTACGACACGCACTTCTGATGGGCCATTTGCCCGAACGGATTTCTTCAGCGGGGGGGTTTCGGTATCTCAGGGTGCGTGACTGCGCTCATAGCAACCGGCACACTCTCTCGGCCTGCGGTGCGTGTTTTACCCAGATTATCATGCCTGGCAGTAGTGTACGGCTTCCTCTACGCGCCGCATTTTACGACACGCACTTCTAATGGGCCATTTGCCCGAACGGATTTCTCCAGCGGGGGGGGGGTTTCGCTATCTCGGGTTGCATGGCTGCGCTCACAGCTGGCGGCGCACTCTCTCGGCCTGTGGTGCGTGTTTCACCCAGATTATAATGCCTGGCAGTAGTGTACGGTTTCCTCTACACGGCGCGTTTTATGAGACGCTCTTCTGATGGGCCATTTGCCCAAACGGATTTCTTCAGCGGGGGGGTTTCGCTATCTCGGGGTGCGTGGCTGCGCTCACAGCTGCCGGCGCACTCTCTCGGCCTGCGGTGCGTGTTTCACCCAGATTAGCGTGCCTGGTAGTAGTGTACGGCTTCCTCTACGCGCCGCATTTTACGACATGCACTTCTGATGGGCCATTTGCCCGAATGGATTTCTTCAGCGGGGGGGTTTCGCTGTCTCGGGGTGCGTGACTGCGCTTAGCTGCCTGCGCACTCTCTCGGCCTAGGGTGCGTGTTTCACCCAGATTATCATGCCTAGCAGTAGTGTATGGCTTCCTCTACGCGCCGTATTTTACGACACGCACGTCTGATGGGCCATTTGCCCCAACGGATTTCTTCAGCGAGGGGGTTTCGCTATCTCGGGGTACGTGGTTGCGCTCATAGCTGCCAGCACACTCTCTCGGCCTGCGGTGCGTGTTTCACCCAAATTATCGTGCCTAGCTAGTGTACGGCTTCCTCTACGCGCCGCATTTTACGACACGCACTTCTGATGGGCCATTTTCCTGAACGGATTTCTTTTGGGGGGGTTTCGCTATCTTGGGGTGTGTTGCTGCGCTCACAGCTGCCGGCGCACTCTCTCAGCCTGCGGTGCATATTTCACCCAGATTATCGTGCCTGGCAGTAGGGTAAGGCTTCCTCTACGCGCAACATTTTACGACACGCACTTCTGATGGGCCATTTGCCCGAACGGATTTCTTCAGCGGGGGGGTTTTGCTATCTCGTAGTGCTTGGCTGTGCTCACAGCTGCTGACGCACTCTCTTGGCCTGCGATGCGTGTTTCACCCAGATTATCATGCCTGGCAGTAGTGTACAGCTTCCTCAACGCGCTGCTATTACGACACGAACTTCTGATGGGCCATTTGCCCGAACGGATTTCTTCAGCGGGGGGGTTTCGCTATCTCGGGGTGCGTGGCTGCGCTCACAGCTGCCGGCACACATTCTCGGCCTGCGCTGGGTGTTTCACCCAGATTATCGTGCCTGGAAGTAGTGTGCGGCTTCCTCTATGCGCCGCATTTTACGAAACGCAGTTCTGATGGGCCATTTGCCCGAACGGATTTCTTCAGCGGGGGGGTTTCGCTATCTCGGGGTGTGTGGCTGCGCTCACAGCTGCCGGCGCACTCTCTCGTCCTACGCTGCGTGTTTCATCTAGATTATCGTGCCTGGCAGTAGTATACGGCTTCCGCTACGCGTCGCATTTTACGACACGCACTTCTGATGGGCCATTTGCCCGAACGGATTTCTTCAGCGGGGGGGTTGCGCTATCTCGGGGTGCGTGGCTGCGCTCACAGCTGCCGGCGCACACTCTCGGCCTGCGGTGCGTGTTTCACCCAGATTATCATGCCTAGCAGTAGTGTACGGCTTCCTCTACGCGCCGCATTTTACGACACGCACTTCTGATGGGCCATTTGCACGAACGGATTTCTTCAGCGGGGGGGGTTCGCTATCTTGGGGTGCGTGGCTGCGCTCACAGCTGCCGGCGCACTCTCTCGGCCTGCGGTGCGTGTTTCACCCAGATTATCGTGCCTGGCAGTAGTGTACGGCTTCCTTTACGTGCCGCATTTTACGAGACGCACTTCTGATGGGCCATTTGCCCGAACGGATTTCTTGAGCGGGGGGGTTACGCTATCTCGGAGTGCGTGGCTGTGCTCACAGGTGCCGGCGCACTCTCTCGGCCTGCGATGCGTGTTTCACCCAGATTATCGTGCCTGGCAGTAGTGTGCGGCTTCCTCTACGCGCCGCATTTTACGACACGCAATTCTGATGGGCCATTTGCCCGAACGGATTTCTTCAGCGGGGGGGTTTCGCTATCGCGGGGTGCGTGGCTGCGCTCACAGCTGCCGACGCACTCTCTCGGCCTGCGGTGCGTGTTTCACCCAGATTATCGTGCCTGGCAGTAGCGTGCGGCTTCCTCTACGCGTCGCATTTTACGACACGCACTTCTGATGGGCCATTTGCCCGACCGGATTTCTTCAGCGGGGGGGGTTCGCTATCTCGAGGTGCGTGGCTGCGCTCACAGCTGCCGGCGCACTCTCTCGGCCTGCAGTGCGTGCTTCACCCAGATTATCGTGCCTGGCAGTAGTGTACGGCTCCCTCTACGCACCACATTTTACGACATGCACTCCTGATGGGCCATTTGCTCAAACGGATTTCTTCAGTGGGGGGGTTTCGCTATCTCGGGGTGCGTGGCTGCACTAACAGCTGCCGGCGCACACTCTCGTCCTACGGTACGTGTTTCACCCAGATTATCGTGCCTGCCAGTAGTGTACGGCTTCCTCTACGCGCCGCATTTTACGACACGCACTTCTGATAGGCCATTTGCCCGAACGGATTTCTTCAGCTGGGGGGTTTTGCTATCTCAGGGTGCGTGGCTGCGCTCACAGCTGCCGGCGCACTCTCTCGGCCTGCAGTGCGTGCTTCACCCAGATTATCGTGCCTGGCAGTAGTGTACGGCTCCCTCTACGCACCACATTTTACGACATGCACTCCTGATGGGCCATTTGCTCAAACGGATTTCTTCAGTGGGGGGGTTTCGCTATCTCGGGGTGCGTGGCTGCACTAACAGCTGCCGGCGCACACTCTCGTCCTACGGTACGTGTTTCACCCAGATTATCGTGCCTGCCAGTAGTGTACGGCTTCCTCTACGCGCCGCATTTTACGACACGCACTTCTGATAGGCCATTTGCCCGAACGGATTTCTTCAGCTGGGGGGTTTTGCTATCTCAGGGTGCGTGGCTGCGCTCACAGCTGCCGGCGCACTCTCTCGGCCTGCAGTGCGTGCTTCACCCAGATTATCGTGCCTGGCAGTAGTGTACGGCTCCCTCTACGCACCACATTTTACGACATGCACTCCTGATGGGCCATTTGCTCAAACGGATTTCTTCAGTGGGGGGGTTTCGCTATCTCGGGGTGCGTGGCTGCACTAACAGCTGCCGGCGCACACTCTCGTCCTACGGTACGTGTTTCACCCAGATTATCGTGCCTGCCAGTAGTGTACGGCTTCCTCTACGCGCCGCATTTTACGACACGCACTTCTGATAGGCCATTTGCCCGAACGGATTTCTTCAGCTGGGGGGTTTTGCTATCTCAGGGTGCGTGGCTGCGCTCACAGCTGCCGGCGCACTCTCTCGGCCTGCAGTGCGTGCTTCACCCAGATTATCGTGCCTGGCAGTAGTGTACGGCTCCCTCTACGCACCACATTTTACGACATGCACTCCTGATGGGCCATTTGCTCAAACGGATTTCTTCAGTGGGGGGGTTTCGCTATCTCGGGGTGCGTGGCTGCACTAACAGCTGCCGGCGCACACTCTCGTCCTACGGTACGTGTTTCACCCAGATTATCGTGCCTGCCAGTAGTGTACGGCTTCCTCTACGCGCCGCATTTTACGACACGCACTTCTGATAGGCCATTTGCCCGAACGGATTTCTTCAGCTGGGGGGTTTTGCTATCTCAGGGTGCGTGGCTGCGCTCACAGCTGCCGGCGCACTCTCTCGGCCTGCAGTGCGTGCTTCACCCAGATTATCGTGCCTGGCAGTAGTGTACGGCTTCCTCTACGCACCACATTTTACGACATGCACTCCTGATGGGCCATTTGCCCAAACGGATTTCTTCAGTGGGGGGGTTTCGCTATCTCGGGGTGCGTGGCTGCGCTCACAGCTGCCAGCGCACTCTCTCGGCCTGCGCTGCGTGTTTCACCCAGATTATCGTGCCTGGCAGTAGCGTGCTGCTTCCTCTACGCGTCGCATTTTACGACACGCACTTCTGATGGTCCATTTGCCCGAACGGATTTCTTCAGCGGGAGGGTTGCGCTATCTCCGGGTGCGTGGCTGCGCTCACAGCTGCCGGCGCACTCTCTTGGCCTGGGGTGCGTGTTTCACCCAGATTATCATGCCTGGCAGTAGTGTATGGTTTACTCTACGCGCCGCATTTCACGACACGCACTTCTGATGGGCCATTTGTCCGAACGGATTTCTTCAGCGGGGGAGTTTTGCTATCTCAGGGTGCGTTGCTGCGCTCACAGCTGCCGGCGCACTCTCTCGGCTTGCGATGCGTGTTTCACCCAGGTTATCGTGCCTGGCAGTAGTGTACGGCTTCCTCAACGCGCCGCATTTTATGACAAGCACTTCTGATGGGCCATTTGCCCGAACGGATTTCTTCAGCGGGGGGGTTTCGCTATCTCGGGGTGCGTGGCTGCGATCACAGCTGCCGGCGCACTCTCTCGGCCTGCACTGCATGTTTCACCCAGATTATCGTGCCTGGCAGTAGTGTGCGGCTTCCTCTACGCGCCGCATTTTACGACACGCACTTCTGATGGGCCATCTGCCCGAACGGATTTCTTAAGCGGGAGGGTTTCGCTATCTCGGGGTGCTTGGCTGCGCTCACAGCTGCCGGCACACTCTCTCATCCTGCGCTGCGTGTTTCACCCAGATTATCATGCCTGGCAGTAGTGTACATCTTCCTCTATGCGTCGTATTTTACGACACGCACTTCTGATGGGCCATTTGCCCGAACGGATTTCTTGAGCGGGGGGATTTTGCTATCTCGGGGTGCGTGGTTGCGCTCACAGCTGCCGGCACACTCTCTCGGCCTGTGGTGTGTGTTTCACCCAGATTATCTTGCCTGGCAGTAGTGTACGGCTTCCTCTACGTGCCGTATTTTACGACAAACACTTCTGATGGGCCATTTGCCTGAACGGATTTCTTCAGCGGGGGGTTTCGCTATCTCAGGGTGCGTGGCTGCGCTCACAGCTGCCGGCGCACTCTCTCGGCCTGCGGTTCGTGTTTCACCCAGATTATCGTGCCTTGCATTAGTGTACGGCTTCCTCTACGCGTCGCATTTTACGACACGCACTTCTGATGGGCCATTTGCCCGAAGATTTCTTCAGCAGGGGGGTTTCATTATCTCGGGGTGCGTGGCTGTTCTCACAGCTCCCGGCGCACTCTCTCGGCCTGCGGTGAGTGTTTCACCCAGATAATCCTACCTGGCAGTAGTGTACGGCTTCCTCTACGCGCCGCATTTTACGACACGCACTTCTGATGGGCCATTAGCCCAAACGGAAATCTTCAGCGGGGGGGTTTCGCTATCTCGTGGTGCGTGGCTGTGCTCACAGCTGCCGGCGTACTCTCTCGGCCTGCGATGCGTGTTTCACCCAGATTATCGTGCCTGGAAGTAGTGTTCGGCTTCCTCAACGCGCCGCATTTTACGACACACACTTCTGATGGGCCATTTGCCCGAACGGATCTCTTCAGCGGGGGGGTTTCGCTATCTCGGGGTGCGTGGCTGCGCTCACAACTGCCAGCACACTCTCTCGGCCTGCGCTGCGTGTTTCACCCAGATTATCATGCCTCGCAGTAGTGTGCGGCTTCCTCTACGCGCTGCATTTTACGACACGCACTTCTGATGGGCCATTTGCCCGAATGGATTTCTTTAGCGGGGGGATTTTGCTATCTCGGGGTGCGTGGCTGCGCTCACAGCTGCCAGCGCACTTTCTCATCCTGCGTTGCGTGTTTCATCCAGATTATCATTCCTGGCAGTAGTGTACGTCTTCCTCTACGTGTCGCATTTTACAACACGCACTTCTGATGGGCCATTTGCCCGAACGGATGTCTTCAGCGGGGGGGGTTCGCTCTCTCAGGGTGCGTGGCTGCGCTCACTACTGCCGGTGCACTCTCTGCGCCTGCAATGCGTGTTTCACCCAGATTATCATGCCTGGCAGTAGTGTACGGCTTCCTCTATGCGCCGTTTTTTACGACACGCACTTCTGATGGGCCATTGGCCCGAACGCATTTCTTCAGCGGGGGGGATTCCCTATCTCCGGGTGCGTGGCTGCGCTCACAGCTTCCGGTGCACTCTCTCGGCCTGCGGTGCGTGTTTCACCCAGCTTATCGTGCCTGGCAGTAGTGTACAGCTTCCTCTACGCGGCGCATTTTACGACACGCACTTCTAATGGGCCATTTGCTTGAACGAATTTCTTCAGCGGGGGGGTTTCGCTATCTCGGGGTGCGTGGCTGCGCTCACAGCTGCTGGCGCACTCTCTCGGCCTGCAGTGCGTGTTTCATCCAGATTATCGTGCCTGGCAATAGTGTACGGCTGCCTCTACGCGCCGCATTTTACGACACACTTCTGATGGGCCATTTGCCCGAACGGATTTCTTCGGCGGGGGGGTTTTGCTATTTCATGGTGTGTGGCTGCGCTCACACCTGCCGGCGCACTCTCTCGGCCTGCGGTGCGTGGTTCACTCAGATTATCGTGCCTGGCAGTAGTGTACGGCTTCCTCTACGTGCCGCATTTAACGACACGCACTTTTGATGGGCCATTTGCCCGAACAAATTTCTTCAGCGGGGGGGTTTCGCTATCTCGGAGTGCGTGGCTGTGCTCACAACTGCCGGCGCACTCTCTCAGCCTGCGATGCGTGTTTCACCAAGATTATCGTGCCTAGCAGTAGTGTACCGCTTCCTCAACGCGCCGCATTTTACGACACGCACTTCTCATGGGCCATTTGCCCGAACGGATTTCTTCAGCGGGGGGGTGTCGCTATCTCGGGGTCCGTGGCTGCACTCACAGCTGCCGGCGCACTCTCTCGGCATGCACTGCGTGTTTCACCCAGATTATCGTGCTTGGCAGTAGTGTGCGGCTTCCTCTACGCGCCGCATTTTACGAAACGCACCTCTAATGGGCCATTTGCCCTAACGGATTTCTTCAGCGGGGGGGTTTCACTATCTCGGGGTGCGTGGCTGCGCTCACAGCTGCCGGCGGACTCTCTCGTCCAGTGCTGCGTGTTTCACCCAGATTATCGTGCCTGGCAGTAGTGTACGGCTTCCGCTACACGTCGCATTTTACGACACACACTTCTGATGGGCCATTTGCCCGAACGGATTTCTTCCGCCGGAGGGTTGCGCTATCTCGGGGTCCGTGGCTGCGCTCACAGCTGCCGGCGCACTCTCTTGGCTTGCGGTGCGTGTTTCACCCACATTATCATGCCTGGCAGTAGTGTATGGCTTCCTCTACGTGCCGTATTTTACGACACGCACTTCTGATGGGCCATTTGCCCGAACGGATTTCTTCAGCGGGGGGGTTTCGCTATCTCGGAGTGCGTGGCTGCGCTCACAGCTGCCGGCGCACTCTCTCGGCTTGCGATGCGTGTTTCACTCAGATAATCATGCCTGCCAGTAGTGTACAACTTCCTCAACGCGCCACATTTTACGACACGCACTTCTGATGGGCCATTTGCCCGAACGGATTTCTTCAGCGGGGGGGTTTCGCTATCTCGGGGTGCGTGGCTGCGCTCACAGCTGCCGGCGTACTCTCTCGGCCTGCGCTGCGTGTTTCACCCAGATTATCGTGCCTGGCAGTAGTGTGCGGCTTCCTCTACGCGCCGCATTTTACGACACGCACTTCTGATGGGCCATTTGCCCAAACGGATTTCTTAACCGGGGGGGTTTCGCTATCTAGGGGTGCGTGGCTGCACTCACAGCTGCCGGCACACTCTCTCATCCTGCGCTGCGTGTTTCACCCAGATTATCATGCCTAGCAGTAGTGTACGGCTTCCTCTACGCATCACATTTTACGACACACACTTCTGATGGGCCATTTGCCCAAACGGATTTCTTGAGCGGGGGGTTTTGCTATCTCGGGGTGCGTGGCTGCGCTCACAGCTGCTGGCGCACTCTCTCGGCCTGCGGTGCGTGTTTCACCCAGATTATCGTACCTGGCAGTAGTGTACGGCCTCCTCTACGCGCGGCATTTTACGACAAATACTTCTGATGGGCCATTTGCCCGAACGGATTTCTTCAGCGGGGGGTTTTGCTTTCTCGGGGTGCGTGGCTGCGCTCACAGCTGCCAGCGCACTCTCTCGGCCTGCGGTGCGTACTTCACCCAGATTATCGTGCCTAGCAGTAGTGTACGGCTTCCTCTACGCGTCGCATTTTACGACACGCACTTCTGATGGGCCATTTGCCCGAACAGATTTCTTCAGCAGGGGGGTTTCGCTATCTCGGGGTGCGTGGCTACGCTCACAGCTGTCGGCGCACTCTCTCGGCATGCAATGCGCGTTTCACCCAGATTATCATGCCTGGTAGTAGTGTACGGCTTCCTCTACGCGCCGCATTTTACGACACACACTTCTGATGGGCCATTTGCCCGAACGCATTTCTTCAGCGGGAGGGTTTCGCTATCTCGGGGTGCGTGGCTACGCTCACAGCTGCCGGCACACTCTCTCATTCTGCGCTGCGTGTTTCACCCAGATTATCATGCCTGGCAGTAGTGTACGGCTTCCTCTATGTGTCGCATTTTGCGACACGCACTTCTGATGGGCCATTTGCCCGAACGGATTTCTTGAGCGGGGGGGGTTTGCTATCTCGTAGTGCGTGGCTGCGCTCAAAGCTGCCGGCGCACTCTCTCGGCCTGTGGTGCGTGTTTCACCCAGATTATCATGCCTGGCACTAGTGTACGGCTTCCTCTACGCACCGCATTTTACGACAAACACTTCTGATGGGCCATTTGCCCGAACGGATTTCTTCAGCGGGGGGTTTCGCTATCTCGGGGTGCGTGATTGCGCTCACAGCTGCCGGCGCACTCTCTCGGCCTGCGGTGCATGCTTCACCCAGATTATCGTGCCTGGCAGTAGTGTACGGCTTCCTCTACGCGTCGCATTTTACGACACGCACTTCTGATGGGCCATTTGCCCGACCGGATTTCTTGAGCAGGGGGGTTTCGTTATCTCGGGGTGCGTGGCTGCGCTCACAGCTGCCGGCGCACTCTCTTGGCCTGCGGTGCGTGTTTCAGCCAGATTATCGTGCAAGGCAGTAGTGTACGGCTTCCTCTACGCGTCGCATTTTACGACACGCACTTCTAATGGGCCATTTGCCCGAACGGATTTCTTCAGCGTGGGGGTTTCGCTATCTCATGGTGCGTGGCTGCGCTCACAGCTGCTGGCGCACTCTCTCGGCATGCTGTGCGTGTTTCACCTAGATTATCGTGCTTGGCAGTAGTGTACGGCTTCCTCTACGCACCGCATTTTACGACATGCACTTTTGATGGGCCATATACCCGAACAGATTTCTTCAGCGGGGGGGTTTCGCAATCTTGGGGTGCGTGGCTGCGCTCACAGCTGCCGGCGCACTCTCTCGGCCTGCGGTGCGTGGTTCACCCAGATTATCGTGCCTGGCACTAGTGTACGGCTTCCTCAATGCGCCGCATTTTACGACACGCACTTCTCATGGGCCATTTGCCCGAACGTATTTCTTCAGCGGGGGGGTGTCGCTATCTCGGGGTGCGTGGCTGCACTCAGAGCTGCCGATGCACTCTCTCGGCTTGCGCTGCGTGTTTCACCCAGATTATCGTGCTTGGCAGTAGTGTGCGGCTTCCTCTACGTGCCGCATTTTACGACACGCACCTCTGATGGGCCATTTGCCCGAACAGATTTCTTCAGCGGGGGAGTTTCGCTATCTCGAGGTGCGTGGCTACGCTCACAGCTGCCGGCGCACTCTCTCGTCTTGTGCTGCGTGTTTCACCCAGATTATCGTGCCTGGCAGTAGTGTACGGCTTCCGCTACGCGTCGCATTTTATGACACAAACTTCTGATGGGCCATTTGCCCGAACGGATTTCTTCCGCGGGAGGGTTGCGCTATCTCGGGGTGCGTGGCTGCGCTCACAGCTGCCGGCGCACTCTCTTGGCCTGCGGTGTGTGTTTCACCCAGATTATCATGCCTGGCAGTAGTGTACGGCTTCCTCTACGTGCCGCATTTTACGACACGCACTTCTGATGGGCCATTTGCCCGAACGTATTTCTTCAGCGGGGGGGTTTCGCTATCTCGGGGTGCGTGGCTGCGCTCACAGCTGCCGGCGCACTCTCTCGGCTTGCGATGCGTGTTTCACTCAGATTATCGTGCCTGCCAGTAGTGTACAGCTTCCTCAACGCACCGCATTTAACGACACGCACTTCTGATGGGCCATTTGCCCAAACGGATTTCTTCAGCGGGGGGGTTTCGCTATCTCGAGGTGCGTGGCTGCGCTCACAGCTGCCGACGTACTCTCTCGGCCTGCGCTGCGTGTTTCACCCAGATTATCGTGCCTGGCAGTAGTGTGCGGCTTCCTCTACGCGCCGCATTTTACGACACGCACTTCTGATGGGCCATTTGCCCAAAAGGATTTGTTCAGCGGGGGGGTTTCGCTATCTCGTGGTACGTGGCTGCGCTCACAGCTGCCGGCGCACTCTCTCGGCCTGCGATGCGTGTTTCACCCGATTATCGTGCCTGGCAGTAGTGTACGACTTCCTCAACGCGCCGCATTTTACGACACGCACTTCTGATGGGCCATTTGCCCAAACGGATTTGTTCAGCGGGGGGGTTTCGCTATCTCGGGATGCGTGATTGCGCTCACAGCTGCGGGCGCAATCTCTCGGCCTGCGGTGCGTGTTTCACTCAGATTATCATGCCTGCCAGTAGTGTACAGCTTCCTCAACGCCCCGCATTTAACGACACGCACTTCTGATGGGCCATTTGTCTGAACGGATTTCTTCAGCGGGGGGGGTTCGCTATCTCGAGGTGCGTGGCTGCGCTCATAGCTGCCGGCGCACTCTCTCGGCTTGCGCTGCGTGTTTCACCCAGATTATCGTGCCTAGCAGTAGTGTACGGCTTCCTCTACGCGTCGCATTTTACGACACGCACTTCTGATGAGCGATTTGCCCGAACGGATTTCTTCAGCGCGGGGTTTTGCTATCTCGGGGTGCATGGCTGCGATCACAGCTGCCGGCACACTCTCTTGGCGTGTGGGGCGTGCTTCACCCAGAGTATCGTGCCTGGCAGTAGTGTACGGCTTCCGCTACGTGTTGCATTTTACGACACGCACTTCTGATGAGCGATTTGCCCGAACGGATTTCTTCAGCGCGGGGTTTTGCTATCTCGGGGTGCATGGCTGCGATCACAGCTGCCGGCACACTCTCTTGGCGTGTGGGGCGTGCTTCACCCAGAGTATCGTGCCTGGCAGTAGTGTACGGCTTCCGCTACGTGTTGCATTTTACGACACGCACTTCTGATGAGCGATTTGCCCGAACGGATTTCTTCAGCGCGGGGTTTTGCTATCTCGGGGTGCATGGCTGCGATCACAGCTGCCGGCACACTCTCTTGGCGTGTGGGGCGTGCTTCACCCAGAGTATCGTGCCTGGCAGTAGTGTACGGCTTCCGCTACGTGTTGCATTTTACGACACGCACTTCTGATGAGCGATTTGCCCGAACGGATTTCTTCAGCGCGGGGTTTTGCTATCTCGGGGTGCATGGCTGCGATCACAGCTGCCGGCACACTCTCTTGGCGTGTGGGGCGTGCTTCACCCAGAGTATCGTGCCTGGCAGTAGTGTACGGCTTCCGCTACGTGTTGCATTTTACGACACGCACTTCTGATGAGCGATTTGCCCGAACGGATTTCTTCAGCGCGGGGTTTTGCTATCTCGGGGTGCATGGCTGCGATCACAGCTGCCGGCACACTCTCTTGGCGTGTGGGGCGTGCTTCACCCAGAGTATCGTGCCTGGCAGTAGTGTACGGCTTCCGCTACGTGTTGCATTTTACGACACGCACTTCTGATGAGCGATTTGCCCGAACGGATTTCTTCAGCGCGGGGTTTTGCTATCTCGGGGTGCATGGCTGCGATCACAGCTGCCGGCACACTCTCTTGGCGTGTGGGGCGTGCTTCACCCAGAGTATCGTGCCTGGCAGTAGTGTACGGCTTCCGCTACGTGTTGCATTTTACGACACGCACTTCTGATGAGCGATTTGCCCGAACGGATTTCTTCAGCGCGGGGTTTTGCTATCTCGGGGTGCATGGCTGCGATCACAGCTGCCGGCACACTCTCTTGGCGTGTGGGGCGTGCTTCACCCAGAGTATCGTGCCTGGCAGTAGTGTACGGCTTCCGCTACGTGTTGCATTTTACGACACGCACTTCTGATGAGCGATTTGCCCGAACGGATTTCTTCAGCGCGGGGTTTTGCTATCTCGGGGTGCATGGCTGCGATCACAGCTGCCGGCACACTCTCTTGGCGTGTGGGGCGTGCTTCACCCAGAGTATCGTGCCTGGCAGTAGTGTACGGCTTCCGCTACGTGTTGCATTTTACGACACGCACTTCTGATGAGCGATTTGCCCGAACGGATTTCTTCAGCGCGGGGTTTTGCTATCTCGGGGTGCATGGCTGCGATCACAGCTGCCGGCACACTCTCTTGGCGTGTGGGGCGTGCTTCACCCAGAGTATCGTGCCTGGCAGTAGTGTACGGCTTCCGCTACGTGTTGCATTTTACGACACGCACTTCTGATGAGCGATTTGCCCGAACGGATTTCTTCAGCGCGGGGTTTTGCTATCTCGGGGTGCATGGCTGCGATCACAGCTGCCGGCACACTCTCTTGGCGTGTGGGGCGTGCTTCACCCAGAGTATCGTGCCTGGCAGTAGTGTACGGCTTCCGCTACGTGTTGCATTTTACGACACGCACTTCTGATGAGCGATTTGCCCGAACGGATTTCTTCAGCGCGGGGTTTTGCTATCTCGGGGTGCATGGCTGCGATCACAGCTGCCGGCACACTCTCTTGGCGTGTGGGGCGTGCTTCACCCAGAGTATCGTGCCTGGCAGTAGTGTACGGCTTCCGCTACGTGTTGCATTTTACGACACGCACTTCTGATGAGCGATTTGCCCGAACGGATTTCTTCAGCGCGGGGTTTTGCTATCTCGGGGTGCATGGCTGCGATCACAGCTGCCGGCACACTCTCTTGGCGTGTGGGGCGTGCTTCACCCAGAGTATCGTGCCTGGCAGTAGTGTACGGCTTCCGCTACGTGTTGCATTTTACGACACGCACTTCTGATGAGCGATTTGCCCGAACGGATTTCTTCAGCGCGGGGTTTTGCTATCTCGGGGTGCATGGCTGCGATCACAGCTGCCGGCACACTCTCTTGGCGTGTGGGGCGTGCTTCACCCAGAGTATCGTGCCTGGCAGTAGTGTACGGCTTCCGCTACGTGTTGCATTTTACGACACGCACTTCTGATGAGCGATTTGCCCGAACGGATTTCTTCAGCGCGGGGTTTTGCTATCTCGGGGTGCATGGCTGCGATCACAGCTGCCGGCACACTCTCTTGGCCTGTGGTGCGTGTTTCACCCAGAGTATCGTGCCTGGCAGTAGTGTACGGCTTCCTCTACGCACCGCATTTTACGACACGCACTTCTGATGGGCCCTTTGCCAGAACAGATTTCTTCAGCGGGGGGGGTTCGCTATCTCGGGGTGCGTGGCTGCGCTCACAGCTGCTGACACACTCTCTCGGCGTGCGGTGCGTGCTTCACCCAGATTATCGTGCCCGGCAGTAGTGTACGGCTTCCTCAACGCGCCACATTTTACGACACGCACTTTTGATGGGCCATTTGCCTGAACGGATTTCTTTAGCGGGGGGTCTTCGCTATCTCGGGGTGTGTGGCTGCACTCACAGCTGCCGGCACACTCTCTCGGCCTCCGGTGTGTGTTTCACCCATATTATCGTGCCTTGCAGTAGTGTACGGCTTCCTCTACGCGCCGCATTTTACGACATGCACTTCTGATGGGCCATTTGCCCGAACGGATTTCTTCAGCGAGGGGGTTTCGCTATCTCGGGGTGCGTGGCTGCGCTCACAGCTGCCGGCGCACTCTCTCATCCTGCGCTACGTGTTTCACCCAGATTATAATGCCTGGCAGTAGTGTACGTCTTCCTCTAC
>SZWC01006655.1:38692-69112 GCA_023375785.1 Penium margaritaceum
GGGGGGGGGGGGGGGGGGGGGGGGGGGGGGGGGTACCACATTCCAGGGTGGAGTTTGATCCATGAACTGCATGTGTTGTTGACTTGGATGCATGACCATGGCTACCATCCGTGTCAATGTTGCCACATGCTCTAATGGTCATCTCTATTTCGCACCCTGCCCTCTCCTTCAAACCTGAAATCTTCTGGATGCGGTTCAATGCTGCTTTAAAGCATGTTTGAGAATTTAAGTTTCTGTGTCTTACGTTAAGTACAAAATTCAATTATGTAGTAATCAGTGTCATTGTAACTACTTGCATGAGCAGCTCACAACAGCAAGTGTTTTGGTAAACCGTATGTTAAAAATTAAATCAGTGTGCACTTGACGGCCGGTTAACCAGCATGTCCATGCAACTTCCTAACTAGCCGGTTATTTGACCTCTTGAAGAGAAAAACATTTGCCGTATCGTGCACTCTCAAAGCGCTTAAGGCCGAATATTAACAGGCGGTAGGCGATTCCAGGATCTCGAATGCCACTCCTTAGTCAGTCCTGTCACTGCCAGTGACAACATGTCGTTCCATTTTGTGCTTTCTCAACATGTCACCGTGTTTTCACCTTGTCCCTGCCTTCACACTACGTCTCCTACATGTTGCTGCCAGATTTACTGGAATATTCCGAGTAATCTCGTTTTTCTTCTTCTGCATTTTATTCCGGTGTTCCCACCTACTTGGGAATAAGTCAGAAGTGAAGGCTTCCAGTCAGGAAGTTCTATACGCAATTGTGAGGGATGAATCATGCTTCTCACACCATTGGAAGTCAAAGATGCATATGACGCAAGTTGTTTTAGCCCAATAAGTGGATTGGATAAAATACTAAAGGTGGACAAACCTTGGTGTTGTTTATCACATAAAGGATATTCTAACTTTGTAAGAGTGAGAGCTTGGATTAGTGAGGGACTTGACTTGGAAAGTCACCCTGGCGGTTGCCGAGCAAGCCAAGCTCGCCATGTTGGTTGCCCCATCTCCCCCCCTCTCTCTCCCTCCCACTTTGTTTCTCTCCCCCTTCCTTCCTTTCTCCTCATCTCCTCTCTCTCTCTCTCTCTCTCTCTCTCTCTCTCTCTCTCTCTCTCTCTCTCTCTCTCTCTCTCTCTCTCTCTCTCTCTCTCTCTCTCTCTCTCTCTCTCTCTCTCTCTCTCTCTCTCTCTCTCTCTCTCTCTCTCTCTCTCTCTCTCTCTCTCTCTCTCTCTCTCTCTCTCTCTCTCTCTCTCTCTCTCTCTCTCTCTCTCTCTCTCTCTCTCTCTCTCTCTCTCTCTCTCTCTCTCTCTCTCTCTCTCTCTCTCTCTCTCTCTCTCTCTCTCTCTCTCTCTCTCTCTCTCTCTCTCTCTCTCTCTCTCTCTCTCTCTCTCTCTCTCTCTCTCTCTCTCTCTCTCTCTCTCTCTCTCTCTCTCTCTCTCTCTCTCTCTCTCTCTCTCTCTCTCTCTCTCTCTCTCTCTCTCTCTCTCTCTCTCTCTCTCTCTCTCTCTCTCTCTCTCTCTCTCTCTCTCTCTCTCTCTCTCTCTCTCTCTCTCTCTCTCTCTCTCTCTCTCTCTCTCTCTCTCTCTCTCTCTCTCTCTCTCTCTCTCTCTCTCTCTCTCTCTCTCTCTCTCTCTCTCTCTCTCTCTCTCTCTCTCTCTCTCTCTCTCTCTCTCTCTCTCTCTCTCTCTCTCTCTCTCTCTCTCTCTCTCTCTCTCTCTCTCTCTCTCTCTCTCTCTCTCTCTCTCTCTCTCTCTCTCTCTCTCTCTCTCTCTCTCTCTCTCTCTCTCTCTCTCTCTCTCTCTCTCTCTCTCTCTCTCTCTCTCTCTCTCTCTCTCTCTCTCTCTCTCTCTCTCTCTCTCTCTCTCTCTCTCTCTCTCTCTCTCTCTCTCTCTCTCTCTCTCTCTCTCTCTCTCTCTCTCTCTCTCTCTCACACACACACACACACACACACACACACACGCACACACTCACACACACACGCACACACACACACACACACACATGTACACACTTAATCACTTACTCACTCATTCACTCACTCACTCACTCACTCACTCACTCACTTAATCACTCACTCACTCACTCACTCACTCGCTCGCATGGGATCAGTCCCATCGATCATTTAAGGAAAGCAGTCAAGCCTACCCAGATGTTGCAAAAGCAAACAAACTTGAAGGTTTCTTCAAGCCCAATCAGAGCAAGGCCTTATCTAAATCACTTGAACCTACAATTCCCCAAAAATTGCACTAGTTCCAAAGTCGAGGGGGAAGGCATGGATGGGATGCCAGGGAGAGATAAAGGATTTGTGACAAATGAGATTCGCTCTACAAAAGGGAATGTGCAATCCTCCTGTTTTCACATGGCTCACCGACCACCGTGTCTACATGCCTTGTACACCCAAGGCCACTCCACCCGACATAATTATTCACAAAGATTATCACAGGATATGGTTCCACATCATGTTGGCCAAGGGATAAATTGTAAAGGACTCGGGAAGACCACACTCCCCGTACATGGTATGTTTTCTTCACCAAGACATCCCCTATCATCAAAGACTGGTTGGGGCGACGAATGTATGCTCAACCCTAGGCTGAGAGATAATCAATACATGTCTCCAATGTACTCACCTTCACAGTCAGTGTGGGATGCCTAGAGGTTCATGCAGGACTAATGCTTTGCCCCACTATGACTAGCCACATGCTAATGGTTAAGGCTATGCCAGTTGTTTGATTTCAAGCACGTAAGATGTGGATGGATTCAACTTTGAGTGTCAACATAAAGATACCTCAACCGTTGTGTAAGCTACCTTTGCGGTGTGGGTCAGTTCATCTGTTCGTTCACACACTGAAAAGATTCACGTGCTACCTAAGTGTAACACTGTAGGACCTTGGACTAAAGTTCCACTTGTCTGAGACCTTTGGAGGTGGTCAAAAATTCAAAAAGTACTGCTAAAGTTTTCAGTTCCATCTCAGTTCATAAATGATATAGCAAGGTCTAGACCCAGCTTGTGTACCTGGGTGAATCGAGGAGAAGGTTGGACATGTCACCCATCTCTGTTCAATACGCTTTTGAGACATGATTGATCACCCCAAGAAATACACTTGGTGTTGAGTCTACTTTCTTGGGGCGGAAGGTCAACTTTGGGGGCAAAATTGACTTTTGCCAATGCGTTCGACGTTGCGTTGTTGGTTTCACCAGCAAAAATCTGCCTGCGATGGCACGTTCGCACAGTTAAAACCCCTCAATCAAGGGGTTTGGGACTGTCGGAAACTGACCACCGGGTGGAGGCAGTTCCAACGTGGCCTGACTGGTCTGCTGGGTTCACAGCTACTTTTGTGCAGGTTCTGAGTGTAAGCGTGAGCTTTCTGGTCGCCTCACGCTACGTTTCTGGAAGTGGAAGGGAGTTGTGATACAGTCACTTTTTCAAAGCGAAACACACAACTTTGCATTAGTTTTTGAACAAGGACAAGATCTGAACATCTATAGGGCTAGTCATGAGCTCTCCAAAACACCAAACCGTGCACCGTGCTCTCCCGCTATGTCAGCCCAAGCGCAGCACCCCAAACCAGTCGCTCATTCGGCGGCGCACACCATGTCGCCCGCCGAGGCGCCCTCACACATCAAGGACCCATCAATACGCCATTCCGGAGGCGCAGATGTCCCTACACGTAATGGTGGTTCCCCTTCACTTTTGGGGTCTGTTTCGATGAGTTAATCATCGAGTTTGGTGATGGGGATTGATGTGGGTCGAATCCTGTTCGTGGACCTGCAGTCCGAATTTCGACTTAGTCCCCGAGTAACAAAACGTATAACTGAGTTTTGGACGCTGAGCCAGAATTTGAGCAAAGTCCCACAGTAACAAACTGCACTGCTGACATCTGGCGGATCATTCACCGGACGCCTCGGCAGCCCTTCCGGAGCAAAGTCCCCAGATGGACTTTTGTTACTCGGTCAGGTGGATTATTCACCTCCGGTCGAACCGCGGCCGACTCCCGTTCACCCCAACTTTGGAATCTCATATGTCCCTCGTTACTTGTCCGATTCCGGTGAAACAAATTCCACCGGATTCAGCAACTCGTCACGTTTTAGGGGCAATCCTCCATTTTAGTAACCGAGCAATCCTTGAGCCGCTTTATCTAAATGTAAGGTTTTTTTGTCTCACTGGCGGCTCGCCGGTGCCTCCCGGCGCCGCACTTGAGCATGCAGAGGGGAAAATCTTCAACATTCTCCCCCTTGCACCTGCCATACCCGCTGATCCTGCTTTCTCTCACTCATCTTCTGCTGCACCCTCGAGCCCATCATAGCCAGTCATCCCAAGCCCGGCCACGCTCATTGCGTGCCGGTCCACAGGTTGTACTTTGGTCAAGCAATCCGCAAGCATGTTGTGCGTGCTACAATGCTACAGTACCACCTGCCCCTTTTCAACCATGTCCCACGTGTAATGGTAACGCACTTCGATGTGCTTCTTCCTCCTGTGCTGCGTTGGGATTTTGGTCAGTGAGATGGAGCCGGTGTTGTCCTCTTGCACCACCGTGGACTCTTACTGCGGCACACCCAGCTCCCCCGGCAACCTGCGGAGCCACACCGGCTCCTTGACCGCCTCGGCCAGCACGATGTACCCTGCTTCCACTATGGAGGTGGCGACGCAGTCGTGCTTCCTGCTACACCAGGAGACCGCTGCACCAGAGAGGAAGAACATGTAGCCGGATGTGGACTTCCGCTTGTCCACATCACCAGCGTAGTCTGCATCCGTATAGCAGACCAGGCGCAAGGGGTCTGCCCGCCCCTTGCCGTCGAACCTCAAGCGACATGCCACGTCGCCTGCAGGTAGCGAAGGATGCGCTTGACCGCCTGCCAGTGTCATGGCCCTGGATCACCCACCTACCTGCTCACTTGGCCCACCACGTAGGCCAGGTCCGGTTGGATCACCACCATGGCGTACATGAGGCTGCCCACCGCCAATTGGTAGTGCACCTCTGCCATATCCTCCTGCTCTTCTTTTGTCTGCAGCTCCATTGCCGCACTCAGTTCACAGGTCGTGGAGACCGGAATGCTAATTGGTTTGCAGTCCTCCATGCCGTACCGCTTCAGCACTTCGGCCACGTATTTGGCCTGTCCCAGCTCAAGCGTGCGCGCCCTCCGGTTCTGCATGATGCTTACCCCGAGGTAGTACTCCAGCTCTCCCATATCCGACAGCTGGAATCTGCTGCTCAGCTACTCTTTTAGCTACCGTAGGTTGGGTAGATCTGTCGAGCATAAAGTTAGGTCGTCCACATAGAGTGCGATGATCTGATGGAGCTACTTGTCACGTCGCACGCACACGCTGTGATCCGACTCACAGCGCTCAAAGCCGAGCTGTGCCATGAAGCTGTGCATCTGTTGGTACCAGCATCTGGGCAATTGTTAAGCCCATACAAGGACTTCTGCAACTTGCACACCTTGCCCTATGGCACCTCCACCCCCTCTGGCACCTCCATGTAGATCTCTTTGTCTATGATGCCATTGAGGAAGGCCGTACTTACATCCATTTGGTGGAGCTCCATGTCCTTTGCAGCTGGCACCGCAAGGATCGCCCGGATGCTTGTGAACATGGCGATGGGAGCGAACGTCTCATCGTAATGCTCCCCCTTACGCTGTGCATCACCCTTTGCCACCAGCCGCGTCTTGTACGTGTCACACCTTCCTTTGTGAAATTTGTCTTGAAGACCCACTTTGAGCCGATGACCTTGGCATCTTTTGGCCTGTCAACCAGCTCCCACGTGTCGTTTTGCGTGATGGACGCCAGCTCTGATTCAATGGCTGCGTCCCATTGATCCCCTTTGGGCCGCTCAAGCACCTTTTGCACAGTAGTCGGCTTCATTGATGCAGCTAACATACACCGCGCCATGCTGATCCATCGACCGGTGCTTGCAAGCGCTTTCCTGCTTTCCGCTGCCTTTCACTGCGGCGCGGCAGTTTTGGTGGTGCCTTGTCGCTCTACTGCGATCCCTCCAACAATGCACGCTTCGATGAATCATCGACCGGACGGCTCACTGAGGATCTCTCCCGCTCCGGCAAAACATCGTCCGAATGGCCGGCACGTCCTGTGGATTTTCCATCGACGCCCACTGCGCACTCTACTGGGAGTGCATGCCTTGGCACCCTTGGTGCCTCATCCACCAGATCCTTCCGGTGGATCTTCTCATCAGCTTGATCATCATCGGAGTCCTCCGTGTCGGCTGCCACCTCTGATGCACCGCCGTGCTCTGATGCCGCATCCTCAACTTCGGCGTCCGCCGGCTCCTTCTCGTAGTCAAGGAGCTAGACCACTCCCCCGTTTTTGGAGTGCCCACCATGCCCACGTCGTTGTTGCTAATGTAGCTTTGCTCCTCGTCGAACTCGACGTCTCGGCTGCAAATGACCTCCTCCTTGCACATGACGTAGAGCCGGTATGCCTTATGCACGCTCTCGTAGCCAAGGAAGAGACACGGCTTTGCTCGCGGCTCCAGCTTGCTGTCGCGCCGCTGCGCAGCCTGCACCATTGCATGCGCCTTGCACCCGAACACATCAGGTGCACCACACTTGGCTTGCGCCCACTCCAAACCTCCTGTGGCGTCTTCCAGCCGCTCTTCCCCTTAAGTACCGTTGTAGGAGTGAGGTTGATGGTGATGCTTGTCGTACGCACAGCTTCCGCCCAGAAGCTTTGCGGCAATTCCGCATCCACCAACATGGTCCGTACCATATTCAGCAGCATCTAGTTCGCCCGCTCTGCCACAATGTTTGACTGAGGCGAATACGGTGTAGTTTGTTCCCATTTTATGCCCTGCTGCTTCATCCACCCGCTACAGCCCGCGTACTCCGCCATTATTGCTACGTATCGCTCTGACCTTCCGATCAGTCTGCCTCTCCACCGTTGCGAAGTACTCCTTCAGCTCGTCCAAGACCTCGCCTTTCCACTTCATGAAGTACATGTAGAGCTTTCTGCGGTAGTCATCAATGAAGGTGACAAAGTAACGTGCGCCGCTCTTTGACGCCATCTTGAATGCTCCGTACACGTCACTTTGCATGACCTTCAGCAGGTCCGAGGCGTAATTCACGTTCTCGTTGTACAGTTTGTGCCGCGCCTTTCCCAAAATGCAAGGCTCGCACTTGTTGCGCTTTGCTACATCTGTCTCCTCTTCCGCACCATTGATGACGAGGCCGCGTACCAGCTTGCGCTTCTCCATTTCCTTCACAATTGCAGATGAGGAATTCCCCAGTCGTTGGTGCTAGAGCTCCAGATCAGCTCTTCCTCCTTTGGCCAGGTTGACGGTGCGTTCCTGCAATTCAGCCAAATCTGTTACTGCGGGGATCATCTTGGTGTCCACGATGTAGACGCCTCCCTCGCGCTTAGCCTCCAGCATGGGCTCGCAACCATCGTCCTTCCGCATGACTGCCCCCTTCTCCTGAAGAGTACCTCGTACCCCTTGTCCGTCAAGCGGCAGACACTTAGGCTGTCAGCCAAGCCAGGTACGTGCTGCACGTCCTTGATGTGGCATTGCACCCGCTTTCCACCAACCACCACCTCCACATCCACGTCTCCTTGGCCAGCAGCCGGCTCAACCTTATCGTTCGCGACCATTATGGACTTGCTGGACTTAGTGTAGTTGATGAACCCAACCTTCTCGACTTGTGTGTGCTCCTCCGCTCTGGAGTCAAGGCATCGCCGGTTAGCCTTCTTGAGGTAGTGGTTCTGAGTGCCGTTGAGGAGCGCCTTCTTGCCTTTGGCGTCCTTGCCGCCGGCCCTTGCCTCCTCGGTGCACTCACGGGCCCAGTGGCCCTCCTTGCCGCAGTTGCCGCACGCACCCTTCTTGGCGCCCTTCTTGCCGCCGCCATGTCCACCACCTCCCTTGCCCCCACTCCTGCCACCACGTGTTTTGGTGACGAGGGCCGATGAGGAAGTCGAGGACTCCCGCAGCTCTGTCGCTGTGCCTTGATGCGGATGTACTCTGTGACGGCGCCATAGGTGAGCTTGTCCTTTGCCCATCCTCCCAAGACAGTTTTGAGAGGGCTGCAACTTTCAGGTAAGGCCATGAGGAGGGCCATCGCCGGCAGCTGCGTGTCGATCTTCCACCCCACGTCGTTGCACTGTGAGGCAAGCGAATCAATCTGCTGCATGGCGGAGATGACATCATCTCCCTCCTCGATTCTCACCATCAGGAGCCGCTTCATTGCGCAGATTGTTTTTGCCAGCGACTTGGATTGATGGGTGGTACAGAGTTTTTGCCAAGCCTTGGCTGCCAGCTTGTAGCCTTGGAAGTAGCCCCACTGTAACTCAGCTGTACCGGACACCAACAGCATGAGCACCTCTGTGTTCTTCTTTTCAAAGGCCTCCTTTTGCGCTTCCGTTGCTGTCGCTTCATCGAGGACTTCCGTTCCCTTCATGACCTGCAGCAGCTCCTTATGAGCGACGTTGATATCACAGTGCCACCTCCATAGCCCAAAGCCAGGGCCGTCCGCATACTTCTGAGTGGACTACAACTCCTTCTGCGCCATTGCACAGTCTTCCACTCCGGGACCTCAGAGTTTGACAGTGATGTTGTCCATGACGTCAATTCCATCCGCCACGAAAGCCGCGAGCGATTTGTGGACCGGTAAGGGCTGTGGGCCCACAACCCTTTGTCGGAAACCGGCCCCCGGGTGGAGGCAGTTCCAACGTGGCCTTACTGGTCTGCTGGGTTGATAGCTACTTTTGTGCAGGTTCTGAGCCTAAGCATGAGCTTTCTGGTCGCCTTACGCTCTGGACATGAAAGGGAGTTGTGAGACAGTCACTTTTGCGAAGGGAATAACAACGTTTTCCATTAGGTTTTTGACATGGACATGATCTGAATATTTGTAGGGCTAGACGTGAGCTCTCTGTTGTTCTTCTATGCCCCATGGCCACTGCTATGGCTTGACGGACAGGTTGGGCATGCACTGCTCCCTTGGAGTAAGTCCCCCAAACCTTATTCGTGGTGCAAGTCCAAGCGAGACACCAGAAGTGTAGCACAACGGATAGCATCTTGGACTTAGGAACAACAGGTCCTATGATCGAGTCTTGATGTGCGCAGATGGTTTTTTACCTTTCTAGCACAGGGGAAGTTTCTTAGACATTTCTCCATGCATGAGGAAAGTGCGCCACTTGGCGGTCAGTGGATGCGCCATTTGGCGGACTGGTGAGGTGGTGTGGAGTGACCACCCCAAAAGTGCCACTACCCACACACCTTAGAAGCCAGGCCTAGGACTATATGTACCAGGCTCATTCCTCATTCTAATTACACAATCTGGCCTTAGATGCTCCTCACAGAGTTGTCCAACTAAGGAACAGTATAAAGAAGACACTGGTTGGTCTAAGCCCCAGGAGTTAGTCTTTGACTAGCACCTCGCGCGAAAGTGACCAAGTGTTAAGTGGACACAGTTGCTAGCANGTTTCTTAGACATTTCTCCATGCATGAGGAGAGTGCGCCACTTGGCGGTCAGTGGATGCGCCATTTGGCGGACTGGTGAGGTGGTGTGGAGTGACCACCCCAAAAGTGCCACTACCCACACACCTTAGAAGCCAGGCCTAGGACTATATGTACCAGGCTCATTCCTCATTCTAATTACACAATCTGGCCTTAGATGCTCCTCACAGAGTTGTCCAACTAAGGAACAGTATAAAGAAGACACTGGTTGGTCTAAGCCCCAGGAGTTAGTCTCTGACTAGCACCTCACGCGAAAGTGACCAAGTGTTAAGTGGATACAGTTGCTAGCAAGTGATTACCTAGGAACTGCTCAGTGTGGAACCGTGATCCTTAGGGTGATATCTTCTCCTAGCTGAAATGCTAGGAGCGGACGGCAGGTGCTATTGTGTCGGCCCTGTTTTCTAGTCCGTTCTCCACAGGCCGGTTGACAAAGGGTTATGGGCCCACACTGACCAGTTGTAAGGCACGCTTCGCTCAACTCTGGTACGCTCTTTCCAGGTGCGCACGCCGGCTCCATCAGCTCCATCAGCTCCATCAGCTTCATCAACTTCAACTGCTTGGTCTGCACTCAGCACACAGGGACCAAGGAAAAGCTCTGCCCTTGGAGACACGACCCTTGAGTCCCAACCAAGACAAGCTCTGCCCTTGGTGGCAAGACGGTGGGTATGTTGGTGTAGATATCTTCTCTGTCTGCAAGTCAACATCGGCTTAAGGGGTAAGCAACGGACCTGCATCCTAAAACCAGTAGCAGACATCAGCTAACATCAGCCTACATCGCAAGCAGATAAGGGCAACAAAAATGGTTGACCCATCAGGAGGAGTGGGGACTGCCGCAGGGCAGTCCTCAAACTCAACAGTGGCTATCACAGGGCAGACCACTGGAGCAAATGTGAGTGCTACGTCACTGCCACAAGGTATTGGACCCTTGGGAGGAATCCCCATTTTCGAAGGGATTGACTTCCCCCTTTGGAGATGGCAGTTCGAGCTGGCGATGAAAGTGCGCGGCTTCATCAAACTACTGAAGGGAGAGGAGCAGGTTCCCGCGGAAGGCACATCCGAGCATGAGGCATGGATGGATCGAAATGATATTGTCATATCATTCCTCAGCAACACGATTGCTAAGAAGTATGTTCCCATCATTGCCGGGTACACGCTGGCTTCCGAAGCTTACGACAAGCTCAAGCGCGTGCACCAATCCACCTCCCTCGCAAACAGATTATTCATCCTACAACGGCTGATCAGCATGCGGGTGAATGAGGGCGAATCAATCCCCGATTTCCTACAGGAGGTTGAAGGACTCCTTGGCGAGGCTCGCCAGATGAACTGGGACCTTGACGAGAACATGCAAGCCATGATTCTCCTCATGGCGCTACCGGAGAGCTGGAGCCCGATGATCACCGTCATGGCGGCTGGAAGGAGGATGACCTGACGTACACGGCAGCGTCCGAGTACGTGCGCAACGAGGCCATGCGCCGCAGCGGAAGTGAGGCTAACTTCTCAGCCTATGCCGCACGCTACGGTGGCCGCGGGAGCAAAGGGTCAGCCTCTGGTCAGAAAGGCGGCAGCGGAAGCGGTGGTGGCGGAGGCAACAATGGCGGCANATGATCACCGTCATGGGCGGCTGGAAGGAGGACGACCTGACGTACACGGCAGTGTCCGAGTACGTGCGAAACGAGGCCATGCGCCGCAGCGGAAGTGAGGCTAACTTCTCAGCCTATGCCGCACGCTACGGTGGCCGCGGGAGCAAAGGGTCAGCCTCTGGTCAGAAAGGCGGCAGCGGAAGCGGTGGTGGCGGAGGCAACAATGGCGGCAAGGCTCCCAAGCAACAGGGTAACTGCCGCAACTGCGGCAAACCTGGGCATTGGGCAAGAGAGTGCAGGTCGCCAAAGAAGGAAGACGGCGGAAGCGGGGGGAAAAAAGGCAGCAAAAAGAGTGGCAAAGAAGCTACCAACATGATGGCACAGAGCACGCCTCCAGAAAAAGGAGCGGCGCTGCTCAGGCCAAGTGATTTTGGGCTTGACTCCGGCACCGATCATCACTCTAGCAACGACCAGGCTGTATTTGTCTCCATCGGCCCCACCGATTGGCGGTTCAGATGCGCAAACGGTAGCGTCGTGAACGCAAAGGGCGTGGGCGACAAGCTGGTGAGCATCAGCCTCAATGGTGCGGAGAAGGATCTACGGCTACGTGACGTGGTCTACATGCCCTCCTTTGCAGCAAACCTTCTGTCCGTGTCAAAAAAAACGAACAACGACATGACGGTGGTGTTCACGCAGAAGAAGGCGGTCATCGCCAGGAACGAAGACATCAAGGTCCTCTACGCCAACAAAGATCTCGTGGCACAGGTTCCACAGGTTGACGGACTCTATGTACTGCAGACAACGGCAGCAAAGAGCTCGAAAAAAGAGGGCCATGCGGGTGCAGCGGAGGCAGTGGTCTCGACATCCACGCAGGAGAGCACACCAACGAAAACTAAGAAATCATCCTCTGCCGCAAAAGACGAAGACGCTGATTTGTGGCATAGACGCTTTGGGCATGTGGCAAACAGCACGCTCCAAGTCATCCAGCAACAACAGCTGGTCCGTGGCATGGATGGTTGCAAGAAAGATGCGGTTGGGTGTGGCAACCTGTGTGAACCTTGCCTCCAAGGCAGGACCAAGCGAATGCGCGTTGAGCGCAATGGTCGCCGCGCAAAATCAGCCCTTGACCTCATTCACACCAACGTGTGCGGACCCTTTCGCACGGCGTCAAATGGTGGTAGCAAGTATTTTCTGACCTTCATAGACGACCGCAGCCGCAAGGTGTGGATCTTCTTCCTCAAAGCAAAGGGAGAGGTCAGAGAAAAGTTGTAGGAGTTTGTCGCCATGGTGGAGCGGCAGACCGGAAAGAAAGTCAAAGCGATGCGAAGCGACAATGGTGGAGAGTACGAGGCATGCAAGGGCTGGTTGAGGCAACATGGGATCAGCCACCAACCCACAATGCCTTACACGCCGCAGAGCAATGGTGTTGCCGAACGGATGAATCAGACCATCCTCGGCATGGTGCATAGCATGCTCTTTGATGCAAAGCTTCCACCGCGGTTCTGGGCGGAAGCGGCAAGAACGGCATGCTATCTCGTCAACCTGACTCCTGCGGCTGCTCTGGGCAGACGCGGAAAGAAGAAGGGAAAGCAACAGATGACGCCACAAGAAGTTTGGTCAGGGAAGAAGCCAGACACATCACACCTGAAAGTATTCGGCTGCACCGCATGGGCAAAGGTCCAGGCGGGTGAGGGTGCCGGCAAGCTGGATGCAAGAGCGCGAAAGTGCGTTATGGTGGGCTATGAGACGGCCCACAAGACCTACCGCCTGTGGGACCTGGCAGGAAGAAGACTCATCACCAGCCGGGACGTAACCTTTGACGAAAGGAAACCAGGCAAGAAAGAGATGCTTGATCCCACGCAAGCTCCAAAATAGGGAGACTGGTTGGTGCTGTTGGAGTCAGAAGATCAAGCTCCCAAAAACTGCCAAGTGGTGCCAGTACAATAGGTCGTGAAGAATAGTGGTGTGGCAGGAAAAGCGGCTGCGCAGGCTGACGCAGTGGCGAGCTCTGATACAGAGTCGGAGACGTCCGAGGCCTCTGAAAACAGCTCAGAGGCCAGTGGCTCGTCAAAAGAAGAAAACTTAACTTCAGGGCAGCCTGCAGCACAGGAGCAACAGCATTGCAAAGATCCACCAGCAATGCAACGTCGCGGCACACGAAAAAGAAAACAAACTCCAAATTACGACGCTGACATCGGAAGCTGGACTGGACTGAGCTGGTCCTGTTTGGCTCAGGGAGAGCCGCTCACTGTGGCTGAGGCACTGGCAAGGCCCGATGCGGCCAAGTGGAAGGAGGCGGTGGACAACGAGCTCGCGTCCATCGAAGAAAATGGCACATGGGTGCTGGTGGACAGACCCGCTAACGCTCACGTGGTGGGCTCAAAGTGGGTGCTCAGGTTGAAGCGGAAGCAAGATGATAGCATCGACAAGTACAAGGCAAGGGTCGTGGCGAAAGGATTCTCACAGCCCGCAGGGTCTGAGTACGATGAGACCTTCGCACCGGTTGTCACGTTTGCCTCAATCAGGTCCCTGCTTGCCGTCGCTGCCGCCAAAGACCTTGAGATCCACCAGATGGATGTGAAGACAACTTTCCTTTATGGGAAGCTGGACAAGGAGGTGCTAATGGAGGTGCCGGAAGGTGTCAAAGCACCCGAGGGTAAAGTGTGCAAGCTGGTGAAGGCCTTGTACGGGCTGAAACAGGCCCCACAGATCTGGTACAAGGAGATGGACAGCTTCATGGCTGAGATCTCCTTTGCACATTGCAGGAATGACCCCAGCGTCTATGTGCGGGAGGACAAACGTGGCTTGCTGCTCGTGGCATTGTACGTGGACGATCTCATCATGTGTTCTTCATCGCAGGAGGCCCTTACGGACCTCAAGAAAAATCTGGCCAGCAGCTTTAAGATGAAGGACATGGGACCTCTCGAGTACTACCTCGGGATTGCTGTTCACCGCAACCGCAAAGCAGGCACCATCGAGCTCAACCAGACCAAGTACATCATGGACATCTTGAAGCGCTACAACATGGAGGACTGCAAACCCGTCAGCACCCCCATGCCGTCCGACTGCAAGCTCTCCTCCTCCATGTCACCAAGCAATGAGGCAGACCGGCGGGAGATGCAAACCATTCCGTACCAGTCCGTCGTTGGGAGCCTCATGTACGCGATGGTGGGAACGCGACCTGACATTGCTTATGCGGTGGGTCAGGTGAGCAGGTTTGTGGCCAACCCTGGGCTAGAACATAGGCAAGCTATGAAGCAAATTTTTCGCTACCTCAAAAAGACTCGGCACGTCGGACTTCGGTTTGGAGGTCTTGAAGGATCAGACTTGCTGCAAATGACATGCTACAGTGACGCGAATTGGGGAGGACGGATTGATGACAGGAAGTCCACCTCAGGGTTTGTCTGTCTTCTCAACGATGGTGTGGTCTCGTGGGCAAGCAGGAAGCAAGAATGCGTCTCGCTTTCTACTGCTGAGGCGGAGTACATTGCACTCTCCCAAGTGTGCAAGGAAACGCAGTGGCTTCGCAGTTTTCTTGGTGAGATCAAGGCACAACAAGAGGAAGCAATGGTCATCCACATCGACAACCAAAGTGCCATCGCTATGGCAGAGGACGACATGATCTCCCGGCGTACAAAGCACATTGATATTCGGTACCACTACTCACGTGACCTTGTCGCCAAGGGTGTCGTGGAACTGGAGCACGTCGCAACCAAGAAAATGCTTACGGACTTCCTGACAAAGCCGCTAGACAGTGACTTGCATGTTGCAGGTGCTTGAGGAGTCGGCATGGTGGATGCAAGAGATGAGAACTAAAGACCAAGAAAGTTGACGTGCACAAACACAACCTAGAGCTACAGGCTCGTGCCAAAGAAAACTAGTACAGCAGGTGGCCTAAGGTGCAAGGGAGAGATTTTTGTTCTTCTATGCCCCTTGGCCACTGCCATGGCTTGACGGACAGGTTGGGCATGCACTGCTCCCTTGGAGTAAGTCCCCCAAACCTTGTTTGTGGTGCAAGTCCAAGCGAGACACCAGAAGTGTAGCGCACCGGATAGCATCTTGGACTTAGGAACAACAGGTCCTACGATCGAGTCTTGATGTGCGCAGATGGTTTTTTACCTTTCTAGCATAGGGGAAGTTTCTTAGACATTTCTCCATGCATGAGGAGAGTGCACCACTTGGCGGTCAGTGGATGCGCCATTTGGCGGACTGGTGAGGTGGTGTGGAGTGACCACCCCAAAAATGCCACTACCCACACGCCTTAGAAGCCAGGCCTAGGACTATATGTACCAGGCTCATTCCTCATTCTAATTACACAATCTGGCCTTAGATGCTCCTCACAGAGTTGTCCAACTAAGGATCAGTATAAAGAAGACACTGGTTGGTCTAAGCTCCAGGAGTTAGTCTTTGACTAGCACCTCGCGCGAAAGTGACCAAGTGTTAAGTGGATACAGTTGCTAGCAAGTGATTGCCTAGGAACTGCTCAGTGTGGAACCGTGATCCTGAGGGTGATATCTTCTCCTAGCTGAAATGCTAGGAGCGGACGGCAGGTGCTATTGTGTCGGCCCTGTTTTCTAGTCCGTTCGCCACAGGCCGGTTGACACTCTCCAACGTGCCAAACTGTTTGCGATTCGGATCAACGTAGCTCCCACTACGTAAGCCGAAGCGAAGCACCCCAAACCAGCCGCTTAGTCGACGGCGCGCACCACGTCGCCCGCCGAGGCGCCCTCACACATCAAAGACCCACCAAAACGCCATTCCATAGGCGCAGCTGTCCCTACACGTAGTGGCAGTGCCCCTCGTGCCTATGGGGTCTGTTTCGATGAGTTAATCATCGAGTTTGGTGATGGTGATTGATGTGGGTCGAAACCTGTTCGCAGACCTGCAATCGGAATTTTGACCGTCCTCGAGTAACAAAACGTATTATTGAGTTTCGGATGCCGAGCCAGAATTTTGGCCAAGTCCCTCAGTTACAAACTGCACTACTGGCATCCGGTGGATCGTTCACTGGACGCATCGGCAGCCCTTTCGGAGCAAAATCCCCACATGGAATTTTGGTACTCGGGCAGGTGGAAAATTCACCTCCGGTTGAACCGCGGCCGACTCCTAGAGCCGCCGCGCACACCCCAACTTTGGAAATCCATATCTCCCTCGTTACTTGTTCGATTCGGGTGAAACAACTTCCAGCGGATTCAGCAACTCTTCCAATTTCATAGGGAATCCTCGATTTTATGATTCGAGGAATCCTCTAACCGCTAGATCCAACTGCGAGGTTTTTTTTGTCTCACTGGCGGCTTGCCGGCGCCTCCCGGTGCTGCACTTGGGCATGCTGAGGGGCAAATCTTCAACAAGGACTGGTGTAGTGGATGGGTTTGCGAGATGTTTGAGTGGGGGTTCGGAGGATCACCCCTGTGATAGAAGGGAACCTGCCCGGGCCCGGGCCCTGCCCTGTGCGGGCTTCTGCTGGGCCCCTCTATCGCGGGGTGCAGCAGAAGCCCAAATATTTCTAAACCCCAACCCCCGGGTGTAATGAGAGGGAGGGGGGATGTATTAGGATTGGATGTTTAAGAAAGATTTGCTGACACAAAGTATTCTGACATCATCCTCGGTTTCAGAGAACGAGGTTGGAACAGTCTGACCCAGCCTTTCGGATGTCTGAATGAGGACTTCGCGATGTTTCATGCTGGCCTCAATCTGACATCGGCGAGGCCGATGTCAGAAGTCGCTGACTTTGTCCATGATTTCGGCGACGACCGAAATTGAGGACGAATTCGGCATGACTTTTCCGACAAGGCCATATTTTCGATACACTCGACCCGGAGTGTATTTTTTGGACATGATTAGCCATAAATGACGCTTTTACCGAGGGGTAGGAACATTCCATGGAATTCTTCTTATTTTCAGGTAGAGATTTGTAGAAGTTATCGTGATCTTGTCCTGGTTTTAAGTCAAACATAACTTTGACCATATAAAACACATGCTCATCTGAGGTGAGCGCATGTCAGACCAAAGCTCGGCTACAATAAAAATAAATAGAGGAAATTCTGGCCAGGGCTGTCACGAATGGAAATTGGAAACGTAACCAGCCTTTATTTTTCCCTTTAACCCTTTATTAGGAAGAGTGGCTTCACTCTTCCATCCTTACCCATGACAGGTCAAGGAAACAACAAGCAGAATGAAAAACTGTTCTAGGCCGTTTTGTCAATGTGCTGAAAAACTACATTCCAGTTAATGGTGAATTAATAGCCATTAAATTGAAATTTCTTGGTTGTTATTGAAACACATTTCAATGGTGTCCACTGTCTTGTAAAATACATGAGATGCCCGGTTCAATCCCTGGGCTTGCTCAGTGCTTTTGAAGCCCCTCCGCCTCACCTGTTTAGAACATGGGCCCCAAACAAACAGGCGCACTAGCTGATATATCCGCAAAGCATGATTATAAGCCTGAGATATCCACGAGCTGGATATTATAGCAGCCATATCCAATAAACTAATTTGTAAGTAGGCCACATCCATTGCTTCCGACATTAAGTACATGAAACCCATGCATGCTTGGAGAAGTACGTTATATATGGCTTGACGTTGTAGTAGATGTAACATCATAATATTTGGGCTTGAATATTCGTTGTGGATTTTGATTTGAAGGAAGCAACCAATAGTGTCATGACCACGGACCATTGTTCGTGAACTTGATGGTGTTCAAATAATGTAGGAAACTTATGTACGACAGGTTGTCCAATGGCATGTCGAGAAGTATATTGTCAAATAAAACCTCTATTTTGCGGTTCAGTATAAGGGGGTATTGTTATTTGCCTCAGGTAATCGCTCCACAAATGTGGTAGCACCAGTCCGTAATTTGCTACTTCCAAAACACAACCTTTCATTCTGGAGTTGACAACATATTGCGTGCCAGTCTAAAAAGAGCCTTGCTGGCAGCTACCAGTAAACGCGACCAATCCTGTCAGTGGGCGTAGGTCATGGCTGACGTCGGCCCATTGATTTTCATGTGGTCAATGATTTGGGTAGTCCGAGGACGTCAGTGTCCAACCTGGTTAGTCTCTGGAGCTCCGTGCTGTCGACTAACTTGTTTGCAAGGAAGGAGCGAAGCCGTCTGCCGTCCTGTCTGCGCCATGGGCCACTCGCGTTGTCGGTAGGGAGACCCCAGCAATGCGGGATGCGACTGCACCCAGTGAGACTGGACACATTGGCTAAATACTTTTCATTTTCGTGACGCTATATCCATTTTTTCCTAAGATGGTGGCTCAACTCAGCTGGGCTGAGGACTTGGAGTACAAACAGCTACCACGTGCCTTAATTATATCGTCTGAACAAGTTGCAAACAGCTTCCTTCGTGTCAGTTGTGGCGGTCATGGGCATGGTAATCTATGGAGTCTTCTGCTTGTCATGATGAAGCAAGCCCCGTTGTTCCAATTCTTTTTAATTTTGTGTTTCCTGCATTTCCTTGTGCAGTCTCCTCTGATGACAAGCCTGACGATACAGGGCCCAAAATGCACAAGACGTCTGACATGTTTTTCAGAATAATGTAGTGAGCGGAGATGGCAGTGGCAGAAGCAGGTAGAAGTACGGCGGCATGCAAAAGTACGTCAGCAGGACAACAGAAGTAAAGAGATGAGAAACAGCGCCAGGAGTTAGTCGCAGAAGCTCAAGGAGGAGTGATGCAGTTGACGGGGGTGCGAGGTAGACAGGTAGCCTAATGAGAGAGAGTTGATGTGGAGCGAGAGTGATGGGTCAGTGAGGATGGAGTGCAAGTGGCGGAGCGAGGAGCCGTGAACTGAGAGTGGATGGCGAGGGCAGAGGTAGCGATGAGCGAGCAGAGCGAAGACACGGCGGCGAAACCGCGGAACCAAAGGCAAACAGGATGGAAAAGACTGTTCTGGGTTAAACTTGGGAGGGAATGAACATCCTCCGTATATACAACAGAACAGGACAAAACAAGCATTAACGACTTCTTTTCCGCTAGCGGTACGCGTAGCAACGTGGTCGCTTATTAGGGGCGGCTCGACTTTGGTGGAACGGTCGTGACCGGCCGGCTGTTGCCGAGGAGGTTCGGCGCGAGACGTGAACCTGTATCGAGAGCTCGGATTATCCGAAAGGTGTATATTATGAGGAGGACCTTTTCGGAGTCATATTTCTGATAGCCCCCCTGAGTCCGACAAGGTATAAATGCCTAAGTGCCTATGGGGCCTCAGTGTCCAGGTGTCGCTGTCTGATGGGGGGATTAACCGCTTGACGGAGTGAGAGGATGATCACGTTGCAGAGATTCGGGTTCCACGCTGCTGCCACAAAAGTGTGCCATATTGCTGCGACAGGTGACACTTCATCGATGATCCAGTGGTAGAAAGTATGGGTGGTGTCGCGCAGGTACCTTTTGATGTCCTGCAAGGTTGTGGTGTATGTCCTTGGAGGACACCCGGGGTTGTCATAAACTCCTTCTAGAAAGAGAAAGAGCTGATACCCTCAGAGAAAAGAGTGCTTTGTCTTGACTTGTAGACCACCATACTAGTCGTGGATGTTTTCTCCCAACTGATCAAGCATGGGAACATGTGTCCAGTCGTGGTCTTGTGTTGCCATGACGTTTGGTCGTTTGAAGTATATGGCAGTTGCTGATGTCTGCGCACTAGCGTGGTGTAGCAGGTTTACCCTGCTGAGGATGGTGGTGCTGAGGTTGGAGAGAGGAGAGCAGTGAGAGAGAGGGATGATGATGTCTGAGGTGAGCAGAGGAGGATGCTGGTGCTGCCTGAGGAGTGGGACACGATGCTGATGTGTCACCTTGGGCGTTGGTCGAGGCGGAGGGAGATGTGAGCAAGTGTTTCATGATGCTCAGCAGGTGATGGAGATGGTGGCGGAGAAGAAAGGATGGGTAGCGCAGGAATGACCCATATGCGCTGCAGACGGTACGGCGTGAGTGCAGGTCGTCGCAAAGCCAGCGATGCAACCAGGCAAATCCGTTTGCCGAGTAGATGAGTGAGGCTGAAGGCCAGCTAAAGGATGATGCTGATGATGTGAGCGCAGGGGTTGAACTGCGTGCACTTTGAAGAATTTGGCGTGGGTGCAGGTCGTCGTGAAGCAAGCGACGTGACCGGGCAGATCTGTGCACCGAGCGGAGAACGATGCTAAAAGCGGGGAATAATTGATGAAGGCGTGGGCGCAGGGGCGAAACCATGTGCACTGCTGTAGAGGGGTAGAGTGCGGCAAGGTGAAGGCACGTGCCAACGCGCCGCAAGAAATCTGCTACTGGCATGGGTGCAGGCTGCTGCGAAACTGGCAGCTAGCTCGTACAGATCCTTGTGCTAGCAGCAGATGCAAAAGGGGGGAGCTGATGATGGAGATGATGGCGGATGGTAGCGGATGGAAAGATTGGGTGCAGGGGCGAAACCACGTGCACTGCGGAAGGTTCTTGGCATGGGCGTAGGTCGTCGCGGAATGGGCGATGCGACCGGGTGGAGCCTCGTGCCGAGAGGAGAATGATGCTTCAGGCGGAGGAATGGCTGATGCTGAAGTCGTGGGCGCAGGGGCGAAACCACTTGCGCTGTAGAGGAATGAGGAGAAAGATGATGGTTGATGATGCTGATGAGGCTGATGCGAAAAGACTGCAAGAGGCAGAGAGTGCTGACGGGTGGTGAGGCGAATGTGTGGTGTTGATGCGGAGGAGGAGGAATGATGATGAAGAGCAGAAGGATGAGGCTGATGTGGTCGGAGGACTTGATAATGATGTACGATGAAAAGGGATGCGGACGCCAAGCGGATTGATGGTTGAGGAAGGTAGAGTTAAGGATGCTGGAGCGGTGAGTGATTGCGTTGAGAGGTTGAAGTGAGAAGAGGTGAGAGTGGATGCGGCAGAACGATCCTCTCGTGTCAGGAGAGTGACGGCTTGTGCCCTCAGTTGGCTCAAGACAGGAGCAAGGAGACTGGTGGTGTCCGATGTCCTGATTTCAAGAGGAAGATTGCTGAAGTGAGAGAACGGCGTGAGATGAGCAGCGACGTTTGGTCTACGGATGCCAGGAGAGTGACGGCTTGTTCCCCAGTTGGCTCGAGGTAGGAGCAGGAAGACTGGTGGTGTCCGATGTCTAACATAAAGTGGCGGTGCAGGAGGGCGGCTCGAGGAGAAAGAAGCAATAGAGCTGATGCAGATGGGACAGATGAAGCAGATGGAACGGGTAAGTGAGATGAAGGCGCTTGTGATGACTGAATGACGAAAGACGATAGATGGAGGACGTCAGGAAGCTTCTAGGAAGATGGCGACAGGCGGCGGCTCAGGAGCTGTTCTCAGCTGTTATCGACGTCGCGTCACCAACTGTCGGCCACAGGCACGAATCTGGACACAGGGCTTGGTCAGGATGGCGAAGTGTCACTTCCGTCTGAGAAGTGATCGAGGCAGTCCTGCTGACGTCACCTGCTGGCGAAGTGGGGCGACGCGAAGTGGCGGTGGAGGCGGCAGATAAATTCTGGGCAGAGGAGCGGAGCGCTTGAGGCACCGAAGCATTGACTGGGTCACGGGGCACCAGGTAATGTTACCTGACCTCTGATACAATGTCAAAATAATGTAGTGAGCAGAGATGGCAGTGGAAGAAGCAGGTAGAAGCACGGCGGCGGGCGAAAGTGCGTTAGTAGGAAAACATAATTAAAGAGATGAGAAACAGCGCCAGGAGTTAGTCGCAAAAGCTCAAGGAGGAGTGATGCAATTGACAGGGGTTTGAGGTAGACAGGTAGCCTGATGAGAGAGAGTTGATGTGGAGCGAGAGTGATGGGTCAGTGAGGATGGAGTACAAGTGGCGGAGCGAGGACCCGTGAACTGAGAGTAGACGGCGAGGGCAGAGATAGCGATGAGCGAGCAGAGCGAAGACACGGCGGCAAAACCGCGGAACCAAAGGCGAACAGGATGGAAAAGACTATTCTCGGTTAAACTTGGGAGGGAATGAACATCCTTCATATATACAACAGAACAGGACAAGGCAAGCATTAACGGCTTCTTTTCCCCTAGCCGTACGCGTAGCGACGTGGTCGCTTATTAGGGGCGGCTCGACTCTGGTGAAACGGTCGTGACCGACCGGCTGTTGCCGAGGAGGTTCGGCGCGAGACCTGAACCTGTATCGAGAGCTTGGATTATCTGAGGGGCATATATTATGAGGAGGAACTTGTGGGAGTCATATTTCTGACAATGTTCCCACCTGGGATGGAATTCCCGACAATGGAGGAGGCCAAGGCTGCAGTCAAAGACTATGCCATAGCCAACCGCATGAGTATGCGGTGGCTAAGGAGCGAGAAGACCCGTTTTGAGGCACGCTGTGGACGGTGGAAGGAGACGAAGTGTCCATGGCAGTTGAAGCCCCATGTCAACGCACGACATGACACTGTTGTCGTGGGCCAGTCTGTGGATGGTCACCATTGCTTTCCGAGAACGGGCCTTGGTGATCCAATAAAGAATGTGCAGTGAACTAGTCGTGAGATTGCATCAACGCTGAGCATAATCCCACGGCCAATGTGAAGATTCTTGAGGCTGTCATGGAGAAGAGCACCGACAAGGAGGTTGACAAGAACACTCTGTGCTGTGATAGATCTAAGACACAGGAGCGTATCATGGGGCCGAACGACAGGGCATGGAGTTTGTTTCCAGTGTACTGCAAGGAGGTATATTCAATTTCTTTCTTGCTTAGTTGTCCTTGCTTTCCTTCATGCTGGCTAGCTAAACGTTTCTGTTTCTTTTATTTTACATCTAATACGTGAGGATCCCAACACGCACGCCGTTGCTGGGGCCACTGAAGGCAGGTGTTTTCTTTCCATGCCTTGGTCACGCCCGGCACCACCATCCTCGGCTTCCAACATGCTCGTCGACTGTTGACCATGGACAGCACCCACCTGAAGAATGGACATAAGCAGGTTCTGCTCATTTACCAGTTTTTTTATGCCAATGACAATGCGGTGCCCATGGCTTGGGCCATGGTGAGTGGCAAAAATGAAGAAAATTGCAAGTGGTTCTGTTTCCACCTATTTTTGGCATATCCAACAGCCGGACAGAGTGGTACCATCGTCATCAGCATCCGGGACAAGGGACTCCTAAATGCTGTGTCCAATGAGTTGCCAGGAGCACTGCACAGCTACTTGTTGCCAGGAGCACTACACAGCTACTGTGCTTTCCATCTGTAAGAGAACGTCCAGTAGAAGCACGGCAAATAGGCGGGCTACTGTTTCTCGCGTCTGGCACACACACTGGCCGATGCGGAGTGGCTGCGATGCGAGGAACAACTGCGCCACGTGAGCCCGCACACTACTGTTATGCTTCTGGGTGCTAATGGTGATGGCGAGATACCAACGGAGTAATGGAGCAGGCTGTACTACCATTTTGGACGCGGCGGTCACACGACTTCAATTGTTGCGGAGCCGTTGAACGCCCAAATCCTAGAGGTTCAGAGGTTTGTCCACCGCTGTTAGCCTCACCCCTCAGTCCGGCATCGCCAACACATTCAGCCTGGCCGGTGCGATACACCACCTCATAGTAGGATGGAGGCAGCCCCGACATAGCAACGTAAGAGTCTGTGTAACGAGCCTCGTTAGCATTGTGTCCGTCCATGTCTCCTAGCAGAGGTGGTCTATGGTGAGGCGCAAGGGTCCCGCTGTTAGAAAAATGCAGGAGCAGAGATGGGAGAAGCAGAAGGAAGCAGAAGCATCGAAGCGTGCGGGAGGTTGTCACCGGAATGACGAAAGCAGAGAGGCGAGTGCTGAGCCACGGAGTTAGTCACAGGGCCTTGAGAGAGGTGAGGGACCGGAGCTCCGAGGTAGACAGGAGGCAGTGAGAGAGTGCGAGAGCGAAGCGAGTGATGTGTTGATGCTGAGCGAAGGATCAAGAGTGACAAAGCGAAGGGCTGGGAGCAGAGAATGGTTGGCGAAGGCGGTGAGAGTGAGAGGCGAGCAGAGCGAGAACACGACGGCGAAGCCGCGGAACCAAAGGGAACAGGATGTGAAGAACTGTTCTGGTTAACCTCGAGGGAATGAACGTCCTCGGAAATATACTACAGAACAGGATGAGGGAGTACACCTACGACTTCTTTCCGCTAGCCGGACGCGGATGACATGTGTCACACGGGACACAATGGGACTCAACGGTCCGAATGCTCGAAGAGCCATTAGGTCAAGGTGGTTAGGTCTCGGACCTGAACCGTTATTGAGAAAATAGGAATAACTCTTGTCTGAGTCTGTGATTTCCAACAGACTCCCTGAGTCCGACAAGAGTTATTAGCAGTACCTATCCCAATCAGCGAGACGTTGACCATTGCAGTGTTCAAGGAGACCCTTCCACATGGCGTGAAGGTCATCGGGATGAGCCGAGACCAGGGGATGAAGATCTCTGCTGATGAAGTGCCGCAGCCAGGTTCTGAGGCCATAGTCGAGGTTGTTCTACTTTCTGGTCATTTATGCTAGGGAGCATCGCTTGCCGAGATACTTGGGTTCCTTAAGGAGGGTGTTTGTAGTTGCAAATCCACCAATGAGCTCTGGATAGAGAAGGGTGTAGATTTGTGTCTGCCACTCCTTGATGTTGCTTTCTTGTTTGTAGACAATCTCGGCAGCTTGTCCTTATGGAGCTTCTGTAGGAGCAGAAGCTGTAGATCCTTCTGCCACTGGCTCTTCTACCTGTTCTTCTTCTTCTGGTACCACCAGGTCAATTTTGAGGTAAGACTAGAGTTGAGCTCACTGGGCAGAGACGGAAAGTCGGGATTGTCTCGGCATGTGAGGGTGATCCACCGCCGCTTCCATGCCTCTTGTTGCAGACTGAACCAGAGTTCTAGTCCATTTTGTACATTTTCTCGTAGATAGTGGAAGGACATATCGACGAGGTTGAAGAGGTGTCCCCAAATCAGGAGGAAGGTCGCATGATAGAGGTGTAAAGGTTGCCGAGGAGTACGTTGATGCTCATAGGCACCGAGGAGGAAGTCTGACACACGATATTCATTGATGAAGATGGTGCTGGTGATGGTCAGTATCGTGTGTGACCAGCTGTAGATATTTCTTCCATCTTCATCAAGAGTTGGACAGGTGTGCCAGGGGTTGGCCATTGCCGAAGTCAGAGGGGCGGAACAATGTGGCGTGGCAATCTGTGAATGACGGGGATGCAGACAAGGCAAAGAATGTTGGTGCTGAGGATGCTGGCAGATTGCTCAGAAACAAAACTTTGGGCGCAGGGGTGGAACCATGTGCGCGTTGGGAGCCTTGGCGTGGGTTCAGGTCGTCGCGCAACAGGCGATGCGACCGGGCGGGTCCTTAAGCCGAGTAGATGATGAAGGCGGATGATGGCGGAGCGAGGCTTGATGGCGAAGTGGGCGCAGGGGCGAAACCTCGTGCGCTGCTGAAAAGAAGGTTAGAATGCGGCAAGGGGAAGGCAGATGCCAACACACTGCAAGAAATCTGCTGCCGGCGTGGGTGTAGGCTGCTGCGAAGCGGGTAGCTAGCTCGTGCAGAACCTTGTGCTGGCCATAGATGCTGATAATTGCTGATGAGGAGGCGGAAGCTGATGATATAAAAGTGGGCGCAGGGGCGAACCGCGTGCGCTGCGGAAGTTTCAGCATGGGCACAGGTCGTCGTGAACCAGGTGACACGACCGGGCGGATCCTTGTGCCGAGCGGGGGACGATGTGGGAGCGAGGGAACTGATGATGGCGGAGGTGACTGACGGCTGAGTGGGCACAGGGGCGGAACCTCGTGTGCTGCAGATTGATGCGGATGCTGATGAGGAGGAGACTGATGTAGAGACGGCTCGAGGAGGAGACAGAGGAAGCTGAGATGAGAGTGATGTTGGAGGGAGGCTGATGAGGCGGAGGATGAAGAGGACGTGGGCAGGCTGATGGAGAGGAGGCTGGTGACGACGCTGATGTCGCGGCAAGAGAGGAAGATGGAGGAGGATGTCAAGGTAGGAGGCGGAGCGGCAGTGGGCGCGAGTGAGGCAACCTATTGCTTTGCTGTCAGGAGAGTGACGGCTTGTTCCCCAGTTGGCTCCAAGTGTGAGCAAGAAGACAAGTGGTGTCCAATATCCTAACGACAGGAGGAAGTCGGCTACAACAGAGGAAGTCGGGAGGTAAGCAGTGACATTGTTCAGCTGATGTCACGAGAGTGACGGCTTGTTCCCCAGTTGGGTCACAATGGGAGCAGGAAGACTGGTGGTGTCTGATGTCTTGACGGTGGAAGGCACACAGCTGCTGCTGATGACGTGAGAAGGCGATGCGAGGAAGCGGCTCGAGACGATGGATGCAAGAAGGGCGAGACAAATGTCGCCATGGTAGTGCAACGTTCAGTCCCCAAACGACTCTCTCACACAACAGGGTGCAAGGAATTCCTCAAGGATGAGGCAAAGAATTTTTCTTGCTCTGGTACCACTGATGAAAACTGGGGCAGCTCTCAGGGAGGTGATCAAGCTCACGAAGAGCCGCCTAGGCAGGACCAACTGTTTGTGAGAGGGAGTTGCAGGTTGTACAGACAAAAATTACGGAAGCGAATACAGGTCGGCAGAGAATGAAAATGTCTGAATCAACTCTTGAGTGAAAAGTACGTAGTCATAGCTTTTTAACAAGCCCTTATATGCCTCATTTGGCCAAGGGAGCACTGAGATCCACTCTGTCAAAGTTGACCCTCTAGCACACTCCTAGCCAAGCGGGATGAGCGGTAGTCACCTTTTCACACATGAGAATTATGTCTCCCACGACCTGCACGGCCAATAATTGTGGACTGGTACTTCCTTGAAGTCTCCTGGAGGCCCTCCAGCCGTCTTTTCTCCTTGAAGGCCGCCCTCAACCGTCCTGGCCAATAATTCCGCCGCCTTTTGAGCTCAAAGTGCTCAGGTCGTCACTTGAACCCGACCCATGATCTCCGAACTTTGGAAATCCATATCGCACTCAAACAGACTCCGAATTGAGTTCTGTAAAGTGCGTTGGGACATGTGCAACATCCTCTATGCAACTGTCAGATTTTTATCAAGCAACCTATTTTTGTCACTTTCTGGTACCCTCATATCCATTATTCTCCCACTTTGCGAGAATAAAAATCACACAAGTCCGCACTGTCCCCTCAGCTGCTGAAAGCGGTGCGCTGCCAGCGGCTTGGTGGGGAAGTCTGCCAACATCATGCTTGAAGGGCAGAACTTGATCTGCATCACCTACTTTGGCACAAGCTCACGGATGAAGTGGTACCGCATGTAAGCCGGACAGTGCCAATGGCACTGCTCACGGCTTGAGGCTTCCTTGAATATGAAATCTGACTGTGGATTTGGAATCTACAGGAAAAAGCGTGCGAGGTCAACCCAAGAACAGGGTTGATCCGTCAAGAATTGAGGAAGTTATGCCCGGCCAAAGGTTGGACCGGCCGAGGGGAAAACAGGTGACGGAAATTCATCCCCAAGGACCAAGGCTCGACCCTCGGAAGGTCCAACAAGGCCGAAGCGCACCTTGGGGCCCGGTTAGGCAATGAATCAAGGATCATTGAAGGCCAAGGGCGCTTCGGAATGGTGCCCCGATGTGTCATTGCCAGAAAGGGCGATTCGGGTGGCCGTCAGCGCCGCTAGTGGTGCTGCCAGCGGCAGATTGCCGTGGTTCACAAAAACGGCCATATCTCCGTCATTCCTCAACGGAATGATGCGATTCTTGGTTCGTTGGAAAGCTGGGAAGATGAGCTACATGATGTTGAGGCAATAGCGCTCATCTCAGGCCCTTACGGAGCCGCACACGGCTCGGCGAACTCGGGTCGCCTAGGATGTGTCATCATGTACATATAGTCTTGTATGTTGACACTTGAATAACAAGTACAGTTTACTCCCACTGTGCCACACGTGTTCCCGTGCTCACCCAAGACAATCCTACGCTTCTGCATGCACTCGGGAGAGGTATGGTTAATCGTGGCCATTTCATACACTCCTTTTTCAGTGTGTGCCTTTAGTGTGATCTTTTCAAAGGGTGTTTTTTACACCAATGCTTACATTACTTTAGTAGTGTATGAAAGGAGTGTGCTTTTGTCTTATGTGGCCATAATTTCTATTCCTAAGAAGGACCCCAGTGCGTGGGGCTAGTGTATGTGGCAAGTGCATTCACTTACCATATAAAAGTACACTAAGAGCGCACTCAGTGCGCTACTTTGTCTCATGTGTCTAAGTGCATCATAGTTTTTGTCCTATATGGCCAAATGATTCTCTTTTTAGGAAAGACCCCAATGCGTGGGGCTAGTGTATGTGGCGAGTGTGCTCAGTCACCATACAAAAATACACTAACAACGCACTCAGTGTGCTCATTCGTCTTATGTGTCCAAGACCACCTTGATTTTTTTGTCTCATATGGCTAGAACATTCTCTTCATAGCAAGGACCTCAGTGCGTGAGACTAGTGTATGTGACGAGTGTGCTTACTCACCATACAAAAATACACCAAGAGCGCACTTAGTGCGCTGATTTGTCTCATGTGTCCATTGACACCTTAACATTTGTCCTATACGGTCCATGAATTATTTTTTTTTTACGAAGGGAAGCATTGAGAAAAAAACTTATCCCATTGTTTTGTATAACATTTTGTGGTTGATGCATCTTTAAGGCCAATCATTTTTTCTGTTGTAGGAACGTTTCCTGATGTAAAGAAGACTTTTATATCTAAAGATGGATCCGAAAATGCTAATATAATTATATATTGACAATTTGCATGTTTTGTTTTCGGATTGTTTTACCTATACGGCTTTTATAAGCCCTGTGACGTAAACAGTATCGAAGATTCCGTATGTGGTATGTCTGTAGTAAAACTCAGAAGCAGTCTACGTGATACGTTTCTTTGTAACGCTATCTGGTTCGCTAGTTCGAACCGTCTGGTCGATCGCTCCGAGCAGCCATTCGAACTAAACTCGACGGCCGCTTACTCGCCGACAATAGTTTACCTTTGCTTCCTCGACGGCCGCTTACTCACCGACAATAGTTTACCTATGATACGACAGCTTTTCGCTTCGGTCCTCGCAAGGTGGTCTGGAGATGGTCCCAGTGTACGGGCGTAGTGCATGTGGCGAGTGCACTCGAAATGAGTGCAAAAGTGCACTTATCACTCACTCAATGTGCCACAACCTAATTCGGAAATGGGATCATCGCGAAGATTAACTTAGCGTGTCAATCAGTAAACCATTGGAGTTTGCAACCTAAGTTCGACGTCGAAAAACCACAAACGTACTTACTGCCAGGTTTGAGATCGGGGTTGGGAGATACTACCGAGGGTCCTGATCTGCAGGTGTTTATTCTGAACATTCGTTCTTGAAAAACGTTTCGAACACTTGCGTAAAGTGAAACTTTCCAAATACTGCCATCTCTGTAAACGTCTTGCAATGTAAAGATGGAAAGTCTCCGACCGTCGAAGGCTGCAAATCGTCGATGATTTTTCAGTCGCTATTTCATTTTGTCTTTGACGTCGAATTCTATTGACGTAAAGTTTTTATATGCCTGCAATTAACGTACATACCCTCCCGACGGATTCGCTGCCACAGATGTTTTGCTTTAACTAGTCGCAATTGATATTGTCGTCAAGAAGTGTTAAGAAAATTGTCTCGATACGTGGAAATGGAAGCTCAAAGATGTGACTGTTTTAGTCCGCCGAAGAAGACCTACTGCTCGACAGAAACGACAAATCCTGTTCTCGTGCTCAATCACTTGATTGACAAGAAAGATGGTAATCTTCTCAAACCATCTTTCATGCCAGATAACTAGCATCGCAAACTATCGCGGATGAAAACTGTACAGCACCTCACACTGAGTGTGTGATAAGTGCACTTTGCCACACAAATCGACCACACTGACTCATATGCACTATGTCTCGCACTAGGGGGTCCTTGGAAACGGGACATGATTCCTCCTCCGAATTCCGACGGCATTTAGGTCAGCAAGACGACGCGCTATTGTGAGTGCTGCCGGCGGTTATTGACAGCCGTCAGGCTTCGGTGCGAGACAAAGACTCCGATGGGCCACTCGATCAGACAGAACATGAAGTGCCAAGGATACCCCGGAGCGAGCTCTATCAATCTCGGACCGTTGACTTAAAGAGATACTTGTAGGTCTTAACAAAATACATGTTTAATACAAATATATCTCATGATTTGATTGAAGACTAGTATAGGTAAGTAGCTAAAACATTTCTTTGTCAAACAAAACACAAACCAGAACAGTCCTGAAAACAACAGACTGAATAAAGGAATGTAGAATACTTTATTGGAGGGCAGGGGGCAGTAAGATAGAGAGAAGGATCACGGGTCATAGAGAGAGAGGGAGGGGGAGAGAGAGAGAGAGAGAGAGAGAGAGAGAGAGAGAGAGAGAGAGAGAGAGAGAGAGAGAGAGAGAGAGAGAGAGAGAGAGAGAGAGAGAAAGAGAGAGA